>CAEMYA010000169.1:1351169-1378044 GCA_903131615.1 Diplodus sargus | reverse complement strand
GAGTGTAACTAATTCTCCCACACAAGGATATTGTCTTCTCCCTATCTCTGCTTTTGTCCTTCCCTTTCAAGCTGGCTATTCACTGATTTCATTAGTTGGCGGTGTGGTGTGAGAGAGAGTTGGCGATGGAGGAGGGGGGGGGCTTTCCAATTAAAAGGCCTTAATAGCCTATTACCATCACCTTAAGTTCAACTGTGTTTTTTTTTTACCACATGAAACCAGCTAAAGATTAATCACCAGACCAGCGTGGGAGCTTTTAAAAGCCATTCTGTGATTAATAAACTTTAATTAGGACTGATGATTTTGAGCTTCTGTAGTAGTTTGCTCACATAAAGTACAATTCCAATAATACAGGGTGGAAATTTCCTTCACGACAACTTATTTCTACGGTGCAATGACATCAGTTTTAGCATTAAAGACAATAAAAAGTAATGAGTGTTGTTTTAGCGGGGGTTAAAATGAAATGTGTTTAACAGGCTGCCCTCGCTGCACACATGCTGCACAGATCCTGCAGCTGACCAGGGGGCCTGAAGACGAAGCCGGTCCCCAGGGATGACCAAACCACCCTTTCTCAGACACCCATTTGTCGTACCCACCCCCCTCCTCCCTCCCGATGGATGACCCTGCAACCAGCAGGGGTCAGCTGCGCAGAAGGAGCCCCCCTCCCCTGCACACCAGGCCCTCGGTCCGGAGCCGCAGCGTAAATCAGCGGCTGTTTCATCGCGGGAACCCTGCCCTGCCCGGGGTCTCAGCCCAGCCTGGCACCATCTGTCCCCGGGCTCTGACGCAGGAGCAGCGCTGCCAAGGTGGGTTCCCACTGACCTGCTGCACCCTCCAGGCCATATGGGCCAGACCTGGGACCGGGGACAGATCCATCATGCTGGAGTCTGGACACAGCAGAGCAGACTCAGTGTACATCCACTGTAAATCTACTCTGAGTGAGCGGATACAGGGGACAAATTGAAGGTGGGCAAATTATTTTAAAGGTGGAAAAATGTCATTTCAGTTGAGATGATTAAAGGAATTAAAGCCTGATAAGAAGGATGTTTGTTCTCTACTGTATTTGAGCACACATGAGTATTTCATGCCACTCCAATACAATTCAGTGGAAAATAATGTCATATTTACTCCAATGTATTTACCTGACACAGAGTACTGGTTACTTTTTATAGATTCATATTTTACATAAACAATATGATAATACTATAGAATACATTGTTCTGGTAGCAGCCTTGGTTCCCATGTTTTAGTAATTCTGCGTCTCGGCCTCTCAGATGGTTTTCATTTTAAACTGTTAAAATTTCCACATATTCCAAAAACATAAATATATTACTTGTGCTGCAGAACTGTGTCTTTTTATTCTTCTTTCTACAATGAATCGTCTCATCCTGTGACCTTTTGGACGGGATCTGACTCCAAAGTTTGAAGAAGTGCTGTTTTTTGACATAAGTACTAAAAAAAATTGGAAAATGGCTTGTATTCTGAGTATTCATGTAAATAAGCAGCTTTTTTAAGGCCAGAAAAACATGCAGCATGGTTATTGTGAGAGGGCCGATGTTGCATTCTGATAGTAACTATTTCTACTGCTTGACATAACATACATCACTGATTAAACCGTTTTATTTTTGTGTGGCAAAATGTTCTTAAAACACGCAGGATCACTTATAATTAAATATTTTTACAGTCTGAGGACAACGGGACAGTGTCAATTATAGGAACTTGTGATCCTTGTACCAGTTTGCACATTAACAATACAATGGGTGTTTGCTTTTGGCCCGTGGCCCGTCATTAAAATTCAGGGGGAATAAGTTTGTGCACTCCAGGTTTATAATAACTTCTCTCAGAGGGCTCAAACCAAACTTAAGTAGCGTCTCCTCCTGATTAGGCTGTAATTGCACAGCTATGGGCTACTCTCGAATTCTTGCTTTTATTGCCAAAAGTAGTTGAGTAGATTGCTTTGTTGACATATATTTAAGTGAAAGTAAAAATTACTGATCTTAAAAAAAAAGAAAAATCTGGTTAATTAGAGCGCTCGCAATTCCACCTCTGGCCAAAACAAGTCACGATCTATTAAGGTGACCCGCCCGACCCTGTCATTTTGCTGTATACCTGCCACACACTAAATAGCTGATGTACTACTCACACATGTAAAACAGTCCAACCTTTAAAGTGCAAGACAAGTCTCTGCACTCCACCTCATCACCCTTGACGACTTGACGTCTTTTCCCTCTCCATCATAACAGCACCTGGAATTGTGACACGTAAATCTTATCAGCAGAGACAGTCTGCGGGTCCCCGGGCAGAACAGCCCGGCTTATTGCCTTCTCCCACAGTCCCGACCTTGCTGCTCGCCCCTTTAGGCCCGGCTCTAATGGGCGAGCAGGGGTCATAAAGTGCTTGTGTTACTGTTTTCCTTTTCCCAAACCAGTGACACCAGTTGTTCACCCTCCTCACCGGGGCCTTTTGTGAGGCCTGACAAGCTGTCAGTTCCAGGCGGAGGATAGTTGTAGAAGGCGAAACGCATTACCTTGAGCTGACACCACACTCGGCTGAAGGCCTGTCTTTATGAGCTAACAATAACTTCGAATAGCTCTGCAGCACAACATTAAAAAGTTTTGCTGCGGCTCTGTTTGTTGCATCAAATCTGGACATGTCTCGCAAAAATAGATAAATATCTGGAGCAGATTCGTCTGGCAGATGAATGATAATTGGGGTAAAGGATCGCTGTTTGTGAAGACTCCCACGTACAGTTTTGATGTATACGTGTTGTCTTATCGCTCTCACGGGCTTGAGGAGTGATTTTTGGCCGTCATCAGGGTTGAGGGTAGGGCAAGAAGACCTTCACAGTGACACACACAACCCCAAGACAAAAATAGACACACGCCCACCCACAGACACGTAAATGTACACACAGTAAAGAGTGCGTCACTCTGAGAACAGGCGCAAACTACTGAACAGTTTGTACTTTTGTCCTCTAGTTTCCTCAACTGAGAAACTGAAATTACAATCATCTGATCAACATAATTGAGCGTTGACAGAACCACAGGATAATTGTACCAAAGATGTTGTGTTGCAGCTGATTACAGGCTTCAACACAGCTTTGTGTGTCCTGAGTTTTTAATTAGAACATTATATACTGGATTTATGAGTTGATTAAACATTTTGGCTGCTTCAGTTTCTCACGAGATTTACCGATTCATTTTGATTTTTTTCTATCATTAATTTGTTTTTGGAAAGACTGCATTTGAAATCATGAAGAGAAAATAAAAAACGACTGGAAACTTGATGTTGGAGAATAAAGAAGACGTCAGTTTGCGATGTAATCTGTGCACATGCTGCCCTCATGTGTTCAGCCAGAGGAACTGACTTTATCCTCTCGAGCACGGAGATTTCCTGACAATTACATTAGACATCACTGTCAAAAATAACTAAAAATCAAGTTTGACATGAAGCATAACTTGAGACACTGTTCTATACTAGCATGATGACGTTTAGTGAATATTTGGACCTTATAGATGGATGCTGATCAACAGTGTGACAGTGACAGGCCTTTGGAATACACACCAGACAGTTCAGGGTTACTTGAAGACAACAAGAGGAGATTTTACTAAATGACTGACTTAATCTTACCTGTGTTTTTTAAACAATTAAATGCTCTGAAAGCACTTATTCATACTTTGTTGAGATTGGTTGTGATTCCTTTGCTTTGAGTTAAAGAAATGTGTTTACACCACCACCCGCGCTTCACCTCTGCCTTAGTAACAGGGTTTGTACAGCTTTTAAGAGAACAATTCAAGCATGTTTTAAGCACTTTCAAGGCACCTAAACCATCTATTTCTGGACTCATCATGTCTAAATTGTTACCTTAAATGCAAATGCAAAAAATTATGCTTACAGAATCCCTTTATACCTACATCAATTTATGTATGTTGTCACTTGGCTGATTTTACCAGCTGCTCATATTAACCCTGAGTGTTTTGATTTAGATTATTTAATTCTTGCACATTTCAGAATGAAGAGACAAGTATGAAAAACTGATTGTTTCTTTTAAATGAAGGATTGTGTAGATGAAAGACCAGATTATGTTGATAAATATGGAATTCTTAGGAATTCAAGCATGTTCCTTACCTTGAAAACGTAGCAGTCCTAGTTAAGATTTTCTTTATCAACTTTGTACGAACCCTGGAGTTAATATAATTGTTCAGGCATGAGCTTTACTGACAATTTCAATTGACCCCACCAATCTGAAATTACTGAGACTTGGAGCTATGAGCATTAATATCAAAAGTCCTTACTTTAGCTGATGGAATTGCAGTTTTTTCCTTCTGTACTGTATTCACTGAACAGCGGTTTGGCACCAGTGCAAAATACCTGCAACCACCTGTCCTGAAAAGGATATTATAACATGTGTGTAACTGCACAAAATGTACCTCTCAAACACACTGCTCATTAAGTGTTTACAATTAATGATTTATTAATCCAAGAATGCATAAATAAAAATCTAAATAGCTCCACCGCAGCTATGTAGAATTACACGGGAAACGTTATTCTCCAGAATTCACCTGCATTGTTCACAGTTCAGTCCAACAGTAGAAGCACAACTGCTTCACAGTCCAACACTTTACTCTCGCCCGGCCTTCAGTTTCTCCTCCACCGTGTGATCTCCCTTGGAGCCTCCCATGCAGGGCGGACTCTTCACCAGGGTGGGGTTGCTCCCCCACTGCTCAGGAGTCTTTGCCTGGATGGCCAGTGCATGAACACAGCTACTCAACTCCTCCTTCAGAGCCTCATTAACCAGGCGATGGCGCTTTATCAACGGCAGACCGTCAAACAGGGAGCTGACAACCAGGACGCGGAAATGGGATTCAGAGCCGGGGGGCACGGCATGCATGTGGCTTTCATTGTGGACCTCTAAGTGGTCTGGCTTAAGTGAGTCGGCCAGTTTGGTTCTGATAGCCCTCTCAACGGGCCGGCTCGGGTCTGGGTCCATGTGTGGTCTGAAGTGGGCCAGAGGCCGGCTTAAGGCAAGACTGGTAGAGATGGGCCGAGCACTGCGGAGGACTCTGGGAAGCATCAGATTTTGTGGCAGGAGACCACCTAGGAAAGTCAGAGGGGTACAAATACAGTTGACATGGTACTTAATGCTGCAAGACATCATGTTCTGGTCAGCATTTGTATTTAATAACAAGCTCTGAGGTGTTTTAACAGCCTGCAAAGATTAAATGCAACAGCAGTAGTTAACAGCTGGTTTGATTCCTTATGTTAGCTGAGCACAACTTGGCGTTTGAATAAGAGAAGTAATGAGATATTCTCTTCCTTTCCCAATTTACAGTTAGTATGACATCATAGTCTTCATGTCATGATGTCAGCAAGTTAGAGTACAAGTAGGGATGCTTGACACCAGTATGCCAGATCAGACACCAACACTGCCTAGTTAAGTGGATGATGGGGACATATGGGACAGTGGAAGGATTTAGATGCAGCTGCAAAGCCTTTAAAGTTATTACATACATTACAGCTGTAACGTTAAGCTGTCATACGCATGAGTATTTTACCTCTTAGCTAGCTAGCTCCAGTTGAAGCAGGACCATGGAGATGCTAACGTCAGATAACCTAAAGTGTTGTCCATTAAAATAAATATCAGATATCGCGTTTCAAGTAACAATTACAGCTGCATGCAAGTTGTGGAAGTCCACTCAGTGTCTGTGTTGTTGTTTGTTATTATAGCTAACTAAACATTTAAGCTAAACTTCAGCTAATTCTCCATGTAAGTCTCAACTTGTTTGCTAGCATTAGCGGTTAGCTTTCACAATAAACGTCACTCAGTGTGTAAAAAAACAGACAATTTAACAGAATATCTACACAGAGAAGCCAACGCTAAGATAAAACACTAGTCTGTGTTTAATAACAGGTAGTCAAACTAACATGTTTGGTGGATTTTAGCTAACTAGCTCCTCACCTTGCGAGTGAAGTGAAGTAACGTCCCTGTTACCGTTGCGCAAAGCTAACCGGAAGTGCCAGCACAGCATGGGTATTGTAGTTTTTGGACTAAGTTTTGTAGTTCTGTCGCAGCATCACTGACAGCTGCAGGCTGTTAACTTGTGTATCTTTTAACTTATGACTCTCATATTCTTTTTAAAAGTGTAACAGTTTTGTATAGACAGAAATAAATGACAAAAAGTGACTTTTAGTATTTTTTTTCCACTTGTTTATTCGTCATGGTTCTTTGTTATCCATTGTGATTCCAGAGGGTCAGATAGGCGCAAACCCGATCAAAAATCAACAATGAGAAAATATAAGAAAAAATCTCACACACCTTTTAAACAGAACTGATGTTGTCACATTTAGGCTAACTATGATTCATAACCAGTATTTAACATTGATGTATTTACTTATATTTCATTCTCATTTACAAAATACACAAAATCAAAGACAACATACATCATTGTTCATTTACACTTCTTTTTTTTTCTCTTTTTTTTTAATAACTTTTGTTGTCTATTCATGGTTCCACAAACAGTTGCTATACTTACAAACGATCAACTACGGTTTCTACGGCACAGTACAATGACAAAGGTGATAAATTCTTTGTTACATTTAATTAATGGCAATGCAATCTTATTGACAAAAGCTTCAAGACTTAGGGTTGTTTTAGAGAGTACACACGAATGTCAGCTGTTAAAAGTCCAGTGTCATTATTAAGCCAACACTCAGCATTTTTAGTGGACATGGCCAGCATATAGTAATGTGCTCCAATTCCCAATAGCTTCAGAGAAGAGAATAAGAGACAAATACCCAAACACTTATTGCTTTGTTAACTTTTTGCACTCACGATTGACTGTTGCTCAGGCAACTTGTTTATACAAAAAAACCCTGTAACATAAGCTAAGATATGTATCTACGTGAGACACTTTTGACTTGAACGTAGCCTGAACTGAGTCACTGAGACAGGTTAGCGCTTTAACAGCCTTCCATGTTGGACAAATACAACAGTTATCTTGACATCGTTGTTCTTAATTTCATGGGTGATACAGGACAACATACAGAGAATAGGACTGCTGACGCTTAGCTTTTATATTTGTACAGTTAATGTGCATTTATATACTATCAATGTGCTTTTTAAGAGAGAATCTGGGCAAATTTTGCTTTTCTGACTTGCTGGCCATTTTGGCTTCTGAGGCCATGATTTTGTTGCAGCGTTTTAAACAGGAACACCTGTGCTCTTAAAGACAGGTTCTCAGGTGAGTTGTGAAAAGTCTTCATCGACATAATACGTCCAGTTGCTCTTGTTTCACGTCATCGATGGCTGAAAACCTACAACAACTTGACTGCAAATTTTCCAGGGGTCGAAAGGTTTGAAGAACTATCTTATTAGATACATTATAAGTACTTTTTATTTACATATATTCATATCTATAACAGAGAATCGATGGTGTAATGTGTAAACTCAGGCCATACAAAATATTTGGCAATAATTAATGAGAGATGGCACACTCATAGATCGTGGGTCAGATGTCAAATTTGGAGTCGGTGTGAGACGGAGGGAGGGGAATGTAAGGGGCGGGTCATCAAAGCTCCAAGCACGTATGTTCACAACTGCACTCGTGTTCACAATCTTGTCATTTGGTAGGTTTTGGTCTTTGTGCTCTTGCTAATCCTTGGTCTTCGTTGAATCTCAAGCAAGGCTGCATCAGAATTTCTCTTGAAGAACTCAAGGCATTCACAATTGTGCATGTACGACAGTGTACATTTAGTGCAATGGGTTGTCTATTTATTCAACTGTCTTTGACTCTACGTATGGCTGCTATCCTACAAAATGGCAGTTTGGACGAAAACGTTTTTTTGTTAATCCGACGTGTTAATGATTGTTTTTCTTTTACCATGCAATTGTGAACATATCACCCTTGCTTCTCAGGATCAGGGGGAATGTGGCCGTAATTTTTTTTTCGCCGACACTCTGTGTGCTGTTACCAATGTGGGGATTTATGACAATCAGCCCTTGGCAGTGAGTTCTCTACGGTGAAGCTCATGTTATATCTAGCTACATCTGTATAATAAAGCACAAGTAAACACAAGGTCCCAGTGCACTCCTGATCCATTCGCTCATATATATTATAGTCCTCACATGTTGTGTGCCCCAGCGTCATACACGCCCCCAAATTATGAAACATTAAAATAGAACAACTTTGCTGTAATCTAGTATTTTCCAACAACATTGATGCTAAACTCTTTAGGCTGTCTTTATCCGAGCGCAAAACAAATAAATAAAAAAAAAATCAGGTCCACTATGTAATCACACCATGTCCAGTTATCAACATAAGACAGCTACCCAACAACCTTTCACATCTCAGAAGAGTGTTTGCCAAATGTGAAATGGTGAAAGACATTTAAAAAAAGAAAGAAAAAAAAAAGAAAGAAGTAATCTCAATATTGCACAGAGGTTCAATATTGCACTAAGAAGCACGCCCACATTAATATAAACATTCAGTTCACACAAATAAGTAGATTATAGTTTATCTGTCACCTCTTACACACTTAACACAGTTTGTGCCTGCACTGAAACCATCAAAACTAAAAAGTGTAGGCTTTCTGTGTACATTTTTCTTTTTTTTTCTTTTTGACTACCTGCTTTTTCTTTCACATGTAAGTATGATTTAAGTCGATGAGGGATCCTGTGGAGTGTGCTCTAAGAAGAGTGTGGTGAGGTTCATCAACCTTCAGGGTATTAAAAGCACTCTCTCTGTTGTAATATCACGGTGACTTTGAGCCAGAGTAATTGATGTCCACAAATGCGTCTCACATGTTGTACTCTCAGTTTTTCGTAAATGTACATACATACTTTGTGACATGCATAACACCCTCCGGGACGTATTTATAAGAGACGAACATACTGTAAGTCTGGGAGGAGAGGTACTAAAAAGGCATTTCTTACAAAGGGATACACAGCATGATTGAAAATGAGTGATTGAGTGCGAGATTTCCAACATTTTCAATCAAGTCAAGAAAATGTTCGGGCTCTTTCACACCGGTAAATGGTTGTGCTCAAAATGTACATTTCAACAAAACAGCGTCATCTTTTGCGATTAGATGGCATTTGTGATTTTTAATGGTCTCGTGACTTTTTCAAAAAGGTGATCGGAAACAATGTTTTTTTAAAGGGAGAAAGGGGCTCGATTGATCTCCTTATCACGTTCTAACAACAACAAAAGCAAACCTGGAATGTTCTATAATCTATAAAATGGCAGTTAGTCTGTACACCAACACAAGACCTCGGGAGATAAAGAATGAGGACAGGAGAAGAAGCCAAGAGGGTCTTGGTTTTTACCCCGCGAGGTCAAAAATGCTCCAAATCAAGGCATAAATGTCGCATTTTTGATTCTATCTCCGACAATGGCAAAGTACTCAAGACTTGACGGGTGAGTTGAATTTGCTCAGAAGAATGAAGGGTGACTACAGAGAACTCTGCAACAATGGCTAGTGGTCATTTCTATGAGTCTATTTGCATGGCTCGTTATCAAGAGCCCCCATCCCCTGACCTCCAACCCGGGGTGCATGTGCTTATATGGAGGACCAAATCCAAATGTATTATTATTATAGTCAGAATGAAATGTCATGCTTTCACTGAACATGTTAATATTACGCTTGCCTCGTGTTGCTGCACTATTTCCGAGCAATTGTCAACAATTTTGTCTCAGCTCAAAGTCTGTTCAGGCATGTCACAGCGTTACTAGCGTGGAGGGGAACCTATCGAATAATCACCAATCCCAAATATTTACAGCAAATTTGTGCCACTCTTCCGTGTTGTCTTGTCAGTATGTGCACAAACCTAAACTATCCTAACGGGGGAGGGGTTAGAGGGTAGGGTTTGGAGGGCTCTTGAGCTGTTCATTCACAGTGTGGCGAAAACTCTTCTGCCCCCCCCTCCGGAAAGTTGTTTGGCGCCACACTATTGCAGCACCTGCCCCCGCGTCTCTGGTAGTTTGAGGGCCAGAAAACTGCCCGCCGCCAGCGCCCCCGAGGCAAAGAGGATGGGCACCGCCTTGGTGATACCGACGAACGAGGTGAAGATGCTTATTCCTAACACGGCCGCTAATTTACAGAGGGCGTTGAGGAAGCCGAACGCCGTGGTCCTGAGGAGAGAGAGAGAGGGGGACAGATAAAGAGTACAGAGTCAGTCAACAAGCAGTGGAGTGATACGGCACGACAGATACATCTTTCACTTTATTTCCTAAAACTGCCATTTTCTCTCTGAGATGAAATGTCAAAGCAAGTCTCTAAATTTAATCTGCATAACATCATTTTTTTACAGGCTGCAGGGACTCTGTATGACCACAAGGTGGAGCAATATCCTCTAAAATGAAAACTCAAACACTGCTCTCACAGGGGCAACACAAAAGAGACATGTTTGTGCTGAGGTAAAATGCCTGAATTATGCTCCACACACATAATCACATTCTGTTAGGCTGCATTTCAATTAACTAATCAACATAATATTTGCATATTCACCTCAGAGCACATCCTACTAAAGCCATAAGGTGGCAACAAGGCAGCTAAATGTCTTACATCGCTCGCACTACCAATGATTTCACCCCACAATGTCATCCATCGCTGCGAGCCGGCCAATCAACGCAGGGCAACTCTTGTGACGTCACTCAACACGTCATTCAGCACCACTGGCCCCGTCTTTGCAGTGTCAAGGAGATTTCAGGGCATGCCTACATCGCCTACCTCTTGTCGGAGGGGTAGAGCTCGACGGTCAGCACGTCCAATGCGTTCCAGGAAGCGATGCTGATTCCCCCGAACAGGCAGAGCAGAGCAATCATGGCCGATTCGCTGTTGCCAAAGGACAGGAAGAAACAGCTGATACAGGAGATCACACTGGAGCCCGCTGGAGAGAGACAAAGGGAAGGGGGGGAAAAAGAGAGATGAAAGAAAAGTGAGTGACGTATGAAGAAAGAAAGGAAATCCTGCTCGTGCCAACTGAAAATTAGCATTGGCATGTCACTTCAAACTGTAATGTAATTAGCCTCAACAGCACACGGTCTCATCAGAGCTCAAAATCGTTTGGCTGTTGTTCAAATGAAACAACATGTGGACAAAACTGAATAAATCTCTTGTGGTGCTTGAATAAAACCCACACACCGAGATCAATGACAAAGATTTGTTGAGGCTATTAAATAGAATTGTATAAGTTTTTTGTAGTCCTCGATTATTGTCATATCATACATGCCTGAATCATTAGTCATTGATCACTCTACAATAAGATTTCTAAGTGCACTTTAAATGTGGGCTGACCTCGCCTCTGTGTCCAAAGAAAGCATTACTGGCTTTTGTTTATTTTTAATAAAGCTCCTCTAAGAAGATTAGCATTTATTAATCTTCAGGTCTCAGGAGATTTGCATTTTATCAAACTTTGCTCTGCAGACAGACTCCAATAAAGTCCATAAATTAAACTCTAAATGTAATCGGGCTACTGCAGATAGAAGCACTCTGATTCATACAACCTAATCTGATATTGCCGTGTTGGTTGCTGTATCTGGGATACCAAAAAGTAATGTTGCTCCAGGACCGTCACTGCAACAGACCACTTGCTTTTTCTTAATATCAATGCTTTGCCACTTTGGAAAAAGAACGGATCATTGTAAAAGAGTCTATTACAACCCAAATCATCTTTTCCTTCACTGAACTGAACTGAAAGTATTTTTGTTGCTTAAACTTTAAACAACACACTCTGACACTCTATTATTTGAATTGATGGTCCTGAATTAATCACGACATCTCAGAAACAGAAGCAACATGAACTGCTACGACAGCTATGACAATCATGATAACATGATTGGTCAGCGGCAATGACAGTCGGGGAACAACTTTAATCATGATGTTGAAGGCCCAACGCCAACACGTCAATATCAGATAAACCGATTCGTATCTGTGAAAAATGTGTGAACGACTATACTGTCAAACTCCGCTGTGAGGAGGACACCGAGTCATTAGTGGGGGAACATATCCCGAACGTCGGTGCAAGTTCTGTCTTCTACCAGCCCCTTGAACAAGCCCACAGTTTGTAAGGTAGGTGAGAGTGCTTCAGGCTATCTTTTAATAGCAAGTTAATTTCTCATCCTTCAGTACACCTGGTGGTGAGTGATGTGGCCCGTCGCTCATGTTACCTAGCATCCTCAGCCGTCCGATCTTGTCCATTAGCAGCGCCGAGACGATGTTGCCCGGCAACACGGCCAAGGTACCCAGGAAACTGACAAAGTAGACCATGTAGGCATTGTTGTCATCGCTGACGTCACTGAGCAGGCAGCCCTCTTTGTTGTGCAGGAACGTGCTGTTGATGAGCTTGCAGTTGACCAACCTATACTTGAAGAGGTCTGGAGCGAAAGAAGGGAGGAAAGGATGGTGAGAGGAGGGAGACAGAGAGGGAGTAGAGTTGAAGAAGTTGATCAGCAAAGTGAGTTTGTTGTCAGGACTGAGGGAACGATGCAGATGGTTGTGAGTAATCTGGTATTAATGTTGCACGAGGCACTTCTGCAACTATAACTAGAGTATAATCCCTAAAAGTGAAGGATTTAAATGTGGAACACCTGCAGCGAAGTTTGGTTACCAACAGCTTAACATGATGAAAGTCGAGTGGATCAGAATGAATGGAAGAGGACGAGTGTGGAGAGAGTTACCACCTGACAACAGATTATTATTTCCTTCAAGGAAACAAAACATGAAATTTCCCTTTATTTTGTGACACATAAAGTGACTTTTCGTAATGATGAATGCTTTTGCTAAACGTAAGTGCGGCATTACCGTAATGAACTCTGACAAGAGAAACAATTTGTATCCAAGTAAACAGTCATCATCTTAAAAAGTGAGATGCACATCACCATACATTTTTTAAGATTCAGATTTTTATCAGCGTGTGGGAGGAAAACCGGAGTCACGTCTGCAACTCTAGGCAAGTGATATCAGGTCCAGACTTCCAACAGTGGCATGTTAAAGCTGTGGTGGGCCTGAAGTCTTAAAGCACCTGATATTACATAAACTTTAGTATCAAAATTACATTATAAAAACACCTATTTACATGTATGTATATAGTGCACATGATTATTGGCCTGGTTGATGACTTGATCCCATATTCAGCATCCAGCAAAAATTAGTCTAACAGCTAAAATACTGCATCCATCTACTGTATCTGTCATGTATCGACTAGTGAGTCCGGTTTTCTCTTTTTGTCTTTCATTTCTTTTGTCCTCTTTACTATTTAAATATGCATATACTGTGCCTGAAGCTCTGTTCCACTAACTGTACTGTTTACTCTGTATTCCTTCTTTTGTCCTCTTCTATTCATAAAATAGTTTTTTGTGTATGAGAGGTGTTTCCTTATCTGAATTACAGAGGGTGCTGTATGTTGTGCAGGTTTTAAAGCCCTCACAAGATGCATTTCAACCAATTTCAAATCCCACAGGTATTTGATTTTATGTTAATATGAATCCCATCTTCCCAATCACTGACATTTTGCGGATAAACCATAAAGAAAAGCCCTTTTTTGTCTCAGTTTACACAGACGAACATGATGTCCAGCCCAGCTGCAATTTTTCATTTGGTTTGTTCCCATCGCGCCGCATTGTGATAATAACGAACACTATGGCAACTATCACGAAGCGTTAAGTTCTGAACGGGGAGCCCAAAGAGCAGATTAAACATTAATAAGCAAACAAGTTTCGTAATCCCATTCTAATGAGGAACCACTGGCTGCCACTGATAGCAGCTGTGAGCGACTGCATGACGTGTGTTAAGACTGCAAACAGCCGACAAAGCGAGCGGGAGGCCCGGCTGATGTGTCTATTGTGTGCAAGTGTTTGTATGTGTGGACACAGCTGCTCCGTCTACAGCGGACAGTGTCCTTTTTCCTAAATGTACCAAGATACATCGGCTTTCTGCATGTGACACTTCGTCCGTGTCACTTCGTAGCAGAAAATCAATCATACAGTTTGAGATGAGAGGACAGCTCCGCAATTTTAAAGCTGAAATAATGGATGATTCAGTCGGGGTTGCTAGGAGACATTGCAGTTCTTCTGCTATGCTGCATTTGGTGAAGAGCCAGTCAGTCAGTCAGCGGAGAGTGAGCGAGAGAGGGAGGGGGGGAAGTAATTGAGCCATTTTCACAAACAGTCGGAGCTGACTTGGCTGATCGGGAGAGGGATGGCAAGAAAATACTGCGTCCACGGCTACCGTGTCGATAATATATCGCACGAGATGTCTTCATATGAGCGCCTGCACCATCTTCCATCCGTCATGATGCTTGATGATAAAACTGAACTCACACAGTCGCTCATCAAGATTGTGTTTGTAGCCAGCAAACACAGTAGAGGAATGAAACTGTGCCAACATCTCTACTTAAAAGAAAGCTATTTATACAGAGCACTTTTAAAGCACTATAAATAGCGGAGAGAGTGAGAACAGAGAGAGAGGAAGGGGAAAGACTAGATCCAATCTAAAGCTTTTTAAGAACAGAGTTTATTCACTTTTTTCAGGCTTGACATCATTTTCAAATCAAAGTTAATCGGCTACAAACAGATGTAAGTAGTAGAAGAATGTGTTTATGATCCAAAGTGTAAACCCGACGTGATGTCACTCAGTGGATTGTGGACTACCATTTTGAAGCCTTGAGTTTGGTGGCGCCATCTTGGTTTTTGGGAGTCGGAAGTGACCATATTTCTAGAGAACAGGGCGGAGCTGGGGAGGATATCCTGATTTGATATGACGTGCCGTAGTCGTGTCACAAGGTAGCAAACTAAAGCATACGTCCCTTTATCCTCTATTTTCCTCTACGGTAACATAATTCACAACATGAACATCATGCTGCGTCGAAGAAGACTTGAAACTAGTGACTGAAACCATAAAGTCATTAGGAAACTGTTTACTGAGGGAATAAATAACGCGAGCCTCTTGCTCTGTTTATTTTCTCACATTTGATGGATTTTTCTGCACTGCACCACATCCAAACAGCATATCTTCCACTCATTCATGCATCACAGATAATTGAAAGTAGATGTTTACAGCGCAGCCCATAATCTTGTCTTGTTTGTTAGAAATTACTTTTTTTGGTTGCAACTCGTGTTTGAGCTCCTCTGTGAGCTGCGTTGTAACAACGCTGATCCAGTGGCGTTCACTGACTTACGGCCATTGTTTCCCACCTGTTTAATTAACAATCGTACAGTGTCAGTGTGTGTGTGTGTGTGTGTGTGTGTGTTTGGTACCTGTGTTATAAAACAGGGTGGCGATGAAGGTGCAGTTCTTGAAGAAGGTGTTGCTGGAGGTGATATCCTCAAAGTAGCACTCCTCGAACAGCGAGTCCTCGAACACCATGGACCTCATTCTCAGGTTCATAAATCTGCGAGCGATTACAGAAAAGGATGATTGGAATCGAGAAACGGAGGGAAAGAGAGGATGAATAGACGGAACACGGAGGTGGGGAGTGGAGGGAGACAAAAGGAAGATGCAACGAGTCTTTCATCACAAGGGGGTTTAAATTACGGGGCTGTCAGATATTCTATTACCATATTACTGTTTGAATTTTATGGACGCAAATCACAAGCAGAGCTGAGGTTGAAAAGGCAAGGTCACAGGAAAAATCAAAGACAGGCTGGTAAAACATAAACAAGCCTGCGGGAGCTTTCATCCAATTCAAAGCAATCCTCGGAATAAAACATTTGCTGAGGCCTCGTTCATATTTTCATCATTTATGTTGTCATCCACCACAAATAATTGACACTTTATGAATAAATTCATCCACCAAGCACTGGAGATAAAACATGAAAAATTGTTGAACATCCTTGGACTGAAAAGGCACTTGATCGTCATGTTATTCAAAAAGACTTTGCTTTCATTCGACAGACCAGCCCTGACACAGTGGATGCAGCTGACTCACTTGTCGTTAAAGTACTCTCCCTGGCGGTGGACCTGGTTTTCCAGGGTGAAGTTAAAGGTGACGTGTTCCACTTTCTCCTTGACGAAAGTCTTGGTGCGCGAGGAGTACTCCTGCTTCTGCAGGTACTTGATCATGTCGGGGAACCACACTGTCAGGCCGTAGTAGCTGGACGAGAGGGAGGAGAGAAAAAGAGAGAGCGCTGCTGTCAAAGAAAAGATAAATACACAGTAACAGACCGACGGAGGAGAGATGATGCCTCTATCAACGAGGAACATGAGCAGTGAGGCTGTGTGCATGAATATTCCAGCGAGACAGACATGATGTCTTAGTAAGATCATTAATCTGTCTGACTGCTGGTCTTATATATACAGCATCCATTGCTGTGCCCTCTGGATGCAAATGTCAGGGACACTCAATAAATACATTTTTGCTTGAGCAAAGTCGCCCACTGTATCATGCTGACATTGTTTCCCATGGTTCTGATCTTTCCAATAATAGAAATTAACTTTTGCACCTTAACACCTACGGAAAGTAAAGGAATAGTTTGATACTTTGGTAAATACGCTGATTAGACGAGAAGTTTGATACCACTCACATTTCTGTCCGTTAACAGTGGAGCTACCGCTAGCTGCCTGTTAGCTTAGCTTAGCACAAAGACAGGAAACGGGGGAAACAGCTTCTCACCATCAACATCATCTGCTCTAAAACTCACCAATTAATACGTAACATCTAGTTTGACTTAAGTGTGATATAACATTTGACATTTTGACATTTGACATTCTAAATAAAGTGAATAAACGTGTCACACTTCAGTATATCTACAACCACGACACACCTCAGCTAATAAATAGTCTGGCAAATTATCATTCTTACACTGTGGTTTTTGTACCGATTTAAGGAACAAGATACAACATGTTGGTTAATGAGCTTCAGAGGTGTCACTAGGTAGATTTTATAACTGCCATTAGCCGTTTTCCTTGTTTTCAGTCATTGTGCTAAGCTAAGCTAACACGGTGCTGGCCGTCCCTTCACATTTAGCATACAGATATGAAACTAGGACTGATATTGTCCATATAATTTACTTCATCAACATCTGATGAGCTTAAAATATGATGGAATAAAATTTCTGTGTTACATACCCAAGAGTATAAACTCAGAGGGATTTGAAAAAATGTCTTCCCCCCCCACTGTAAGTTTCCAAAGCTTCTATTTTAATCTTCTGTTTCTTCGGCTTCTCTGTTGTTTACTTACCTCTATTTGATTCTGCCCTACAAAAGAGAGACGCTCCTGTGTAACAGCAGCATCAATACAAAGTCTAGTGTTTCCCCACTGGCCTCATTACTTTTTGTTTAAAACTTGATAGAAGCTGTTTGGATTATTTTCTCGTTTGGAAATATGAACCTGCTGACGTGCAGCCTGGCGTCGTTATGCCAGCGGATGATGTTGAATATGAGTAATTCCTCTGCACTCTGTTCGCACACAGCTACCTGACAGCAAGCTGTTAAGCCAACAAACGCCAACCAAATACTGCTGCGATCAACATGAGCCAGTTCTCTCTTTGGTCGCAGCAAATACATGGACTTCACTGACACTGGCTGTGTGTACTGTAAGCCCAAATAAGACCCAGAAAAACCTGCCACGTTGTACTGTTCTATCAACTAATGTTACCTGAAGGACATGGAGAACCACACAGCCATCATCATGTAGGTGGTGCGACGGTACTCGGGAGAGAAAACAGTCAGGAAGTTACTCCACACCTGAAGGAAAACACAGAGAGATGATCATAAATATGTAGTGCAGTCTGCAAGTTTCTTCCCGTCAGCTGCAAGAAATAAACTCCAGAGTAAACAAACCGAGACATCCTCAGCAGAGACGAATACATCCTGTCACTAAACACACACCATCCACAAAGACTCCAATGCTTCAGTAGTTTTATTTGACACTTATTAAAATTAAACGCAGACTCCTTTAATTATCTGTTTGTGATGCTTGGATGGTTTGAGTTTTCCTCACTTCTCGTCTAACTCTTCAAGAAAAAACCTGGCAACTTTCCCTGTCAGACAGAAGTTGGAGAAACACACTGCAGTCGAATGTGAACTACTTTTAGAATGCGACACATTTTTCTTGTTTATCTCCCACTTTCTCCCACAGCTTTTAAGAAGTTAATTCTACGGTATTTAGGTCAGATTTACTTCTGAAAAAGCAACATTTTTGCTAACAACCACAAATCATTACTTCCGATCCGACCTCGGTGTGTCGACTTGTTTAAATGTACAGCTGACGCCAAGACACACCCAAACGTTTGATCACCTGATGGAAAAGCGTTGTGAGCTTTAGCCTCCATTTCTGGTGCCAGGCGGCGCTGTCGCCCAGGTCCACCAGCTCGTCCATCTGCTTCACCGTCTTGATGGTGGTCACCTGGAAACAGATCAGACAACACTGAGATTTATCTGCTGTCTTTAACTATGACCAATTCTGCTTTGTTTCCCTTTATTATAATCATAATGATAATGTCTATTATAATACACAGCCAATGATATTTATGTGATGTCAAACATACACAATGTTTAATTAATCATACTTTTTTTTCATCGCTGCTTCATTTGTAAACATTTGCTTTGAAATATTACAGATGCTCAGTGAAATTAATGGTCTTCACATATTATTATTCAAACGAATGTATAAATCACAGCTAGTAAATCATCTCTCTCATAACGACACACAAGCCCTGAGACAATAAATAGACTCCATCCCACTCATAAATTATATAATTAATGCACCTGATCTGCCTCATGTCTCACCATTAACACTGTGATATATCAAACAGTTTTGATAATTAATTGTACTCATTAATGTAGTCAGAGGAGGTAATCAAATATTTCTGTCCCCGTATTAGGTTAACTATTAACACGAACATCGTGGCTGGAAGCTTTACGAGATTACAGCGCTTTAGAGAGAATCTGTTTTAACTCGTTAATATGCAGATTTATGCAGCGCAGAGCTCAGAACCTGCTGCACCGCATCAGCCTGCAGGCAGACACGGCGCGCTGCGTGAGGACAGTGACAACACGATTCAACAGCAACAGTGACAACAGGATTCTTGAGGGCGACTCACAGAGAACACCCGCTCTGGGTAGCCCTTGGCCCTCATGTTGGTGTCGTGGACCTGCTTCAGAATCATCCACGCCTCGTCGTGTTTCCCATTCTGAAGGAGAGAAAAAAAACAACAAAACAAGTTCACGTGTTAGTCAGCACTCATGTTGCCGCACCTGGAAAGAAAAGCTCAGCAGGGAGGGGGACAGTTTCCAGAAGGTGGCATAAAACTCGAGTCACTGTCATTTAGTTATCTGTTAATTTTTTACAGGGGGGATCTGCTGGAACACCACCCACCAACACACCCACCCCTCCATGTTCACCTCCCAAGGGACATTGTTGCAGGATGCATTACCCATATAGTCACGTCTCCTCTAAAAGACACTACTCAGAATGAGTTAGTGATATTGAGACGTGTGCATACATGCATGTGCACAGATATGAAATAACAGCCAAATGAAATGTGTCGCAATGTTTTTGGGGGAACGAAAATATTCACAAAACACAAAATCAAACTTTAGATATGTCTCAGAATAAACCAAAACACTAAAATATCTCAATATCAGTAAATCATTATGAGCAGTGTATTTTGTCATAGAGGTGGCTTGTATCAATCAGCAAACAAATAAATGAATGAAAATACATAATTTGATGTGGTTACAAAAGCAAGAAATGTAATTTAGCTGTATTTAGCTAGACATTCACACACTGTCGTCTGAAAGATTCCTTCAGGTATTCAAATGTTCACAACCTTCTTAAATATGAATCATCTTGAAAGTCTTTATCTGGAACTCTTTCATTTACTTTCAGCCGTGTCAGTATTCAAAATATACTGAATATGAATAACAGCTCAGCAGTGTTTTGTGTAGCCTTGCTGTTCGGTCTACTACAGGATGTATGTATGCACATTTTTATTTATCGATTCAAAATATTCTCAAAAAGTGTGTGAGCAGCAGTTTTGTCATCTTCCACCGATGTGTTCGGTTTCCCCAAGGCTGTTTATGCATTCAGGAAGTCGACATGCATTTAAATGATGTTTGTGTGTAGCGAGAGCTGACAGGCTGACCTCCAGGAAGAAGCGGGGGCTCTCAGGCATGGTGGTGAGGGCAGAGATGGCCGCCACAGACGGTAAGGCACACACCAACACGAAGACACGCCAGCTGTGGAACTGGTAGGCCGAGCCCATCTGGAAACTCCAGCCTAAATGAGGAGAGCGAGGAGGGGAAGCGTCAGAGAAAACCAGAGCTAAGAGGCAGCTGCAGGACTCAAGAAGCTTCCAATACTGACACTGTGATGCTCTGGCTGACTAAAGAGTATTAGAGTTTCTAATCTTGAAAACATAACTGCTTGAGATCACAGACCCTCAGTGGATGAAGGTTGTGAAGCAGGATCATCTAAGTAGCGAGACTCATTATCCAGCGGGTGTTTGATTTAATGTCATGTCATTTGAAGAAAAGGCCCTGCAGAAACATTTTGATGATCTCCCTCATCAGCTGCGGTTTGCTTGGGATTTCATTCCTCGGACAAACATCTGAGAGGATTCAGTTTTCTGTCGGTACAGAGACTGACAACTCTGATCAAATCAGCTCTGATTAGACCTGACCTTCTCCAGTCAGCTGCTGGGGAGTGAAATAAACAAGATTAAATAAAGGTAACACTTGCTGTGCAACCCACTCAAACACAGCTTAACTTGCTGAAGAGCCACTAATGTACTGTAGTCGACCATGTAGTGGTGCATCAGAAGGCAGTGTTAGAAGAAGTAGTGAGGAAAAATAGCAGTATTACATGTAAAAATACTGCATTACAAGTAAAAGTAGTGAACTATTACCACCAAAATGTATGTTTGAAGTTTAAAATATAAACTATAAAGGTGCTCTTTGTGCAAAATGGCTCCAAATTACAGCGTTATATTTATCATATCATATAATTTTCCCTACTTTATTTAAAATTAAGGACCATTTTAGCTGCAAAAATTAAGTTGACCACATGTTTTGGATAACAAATGTTAATCTGTAAAGTAATACGTAACTGTACCTGGGAAATAAATGATATTTTAAATGTAGTGAAGTTAAAAGTACCTAATAAAGAAAGGACGTGAGTAAATATTCATACTTTCCATCCCTATCATGTGCAAACAACCATGGCATGTTGTATACGTATTGCCTCAGACAATGATTTCCTGACCGAGCGATCTGTTTGTTTTCCTCACCATAGTGTGGGATGATGGCCCAGGCCATGGCGGAGGCGTAGATACCACCGATCATCCAGAACATGCAGAGCCAGCTCAGATGCTCTCCTCGCTTCTCCTGGGCCAGGAACTCAGAGTAGTAGGAAAACACGATGGGGATGGAGCCGCCGATACTGTGGAGAGGAGAGGGAGGCGGGAACGTAAACGAAAATACAAATAAAAGAAGAGCAAGAGAAAGGATCCAGGTGGACGAGAAGCAAGTGGTGGGCGAGATGAGAGAGAGGAGAAAGAACAGAGGAAACACGAACGCATGAAAGATGACAATAGTCATTTAAAATGGCGGTGAAAAGAGAAAGAAAACAAATTAAATAACGTGAAGAAAGAATGGAAAGAACACAATACAACAAAGGGAGCCAGGAGGACAAAGAAGAAAGACAAAGCACGTTAAAGTAAAAGGTTTTAAGATCCTACGAGTGTGAGAGAGACAATTGATCAGCTTTGTAGTTAAGAGTGAAGATTAAAGTCCTGAAAGCCTCCATTAACGAGCTGACGGCACCATCTTTACAGCCTCTGTGTACGCTTCCATCGCAACACTTTACAGTCAGATGGGAGCTCTGCAGTCCAACAGGGCCGGTGTCGTTGATATAATGAGTCCATTTGGAAAAGTTTAAAGTTCGCCGCGCCGCAAATGGCAGCAATATCCATAATGAATAGACCACTATGGCTCGTTTCAGAGGAACAACAGAAGACGTAACAGTTTCACAGGCTGCAGATTCTTTTTAATTGTGGAAGTCAGGGAAGGAAGAGCAGCTGCACTATTAGACTTCACTATCGCTGCAGAGGAACAACACACACATGGACTTAATCACATGCAGGATGCAAATTAAAGAGATAAATAGGTTTTGCTGCCAGATTGCAAAATTTGTACATTGAAGCCGTTTCCTCTACAGAATTTGAAAATGTCACACTTTGATGCCTAGTGGTCTCAGCCCAGTGACCAGACTAAATGATGGCACGTTATGCTTTTTGTGAAGAAAAAAAAAACATTATCTCCATGTACAGTCTTAACATTTCCGTGGTTTTCTGAAACATTCATCGCCGACATTTATTCTAGCGACTGGGTTGGAAATCAGAATCTGTTGTGGTCCATTTTTTTTGATAAAAACACGATGCCAACCAGAAGCAGATCGAGTATAATTGAAAACTAGATGAGCTAATATGTATCTAAACCATCTAAAACCAGTTGAAGGTCGTGTTTAAAGTCAGACCCTGACAATCGGAGCACGGGACGCCATTTTGCTGACATTTTGCCACAGCCACCAGCATCCAGCACCAGACACAGCCTTAAGAGACCAGAATGCAACAAAGACACTAATTATTCATTTCAGGCTGTCAGTAGCTACATTTTCATGCCTTTGACATCCCACTTTAACCAACACAGTTCAAGCCCATTATCCAGAGCTTGTAGACTTTTGTGAATGAAATAACAGCCTAAATTGCGAGCAAATAAAACAGTTTGAAGAAAATCAAATAACCCTGAAATGCAGCAAATCCCACAGACACCCAAGTATCTGAGGATGGATTTTATAAATGTAAGCGCAGTATTTTTTATCCGTCCTCTGACATGTGGCATCGCTCCGACTGTCAAGTCAACCGATTGCACCACGGCGGGT
Source organism: Diplodus sargus (assembly GCA_903131615.1). Lineage (NCBI taxonomy): Eukaryota > Metazoa > Chordata > Actinopteri > Spariformes > Sparidae > Diplodus > Diplodus sargus. The sequence continues at coordinate 1,355,165 of CAEMYA010000169.1, read as the reverse complement.
CGTGACTGTCTCGCTTCCCGCCCTGCCTGCTGTGTCTGAGTGTGACTCATCAGTCCTCTTACCCCACACCAGAGGCCAGGCGGCAGAAGAGGAAGGAGACGTAGCCCTGGACGAAGGACGAGAAGAAGGCAAACACGCTGTTGATGGAGAGGGAGATGAGGAGGGTCTGCCGTCGGCCAATCCGATCGGCCAGGCCGCCCCACACGAAGGCCCCGACCATCATCCCCAGGTACACGATCAGACCTGAGAGGAGGAGGAGGGGGAGGGGAACAAAGCCATGACGGAGAGAGAGGGAAGAGGAGAGAGATTGTGAGAGAGGGAAGATAATAAGGTGTTATTCATCAGTAAACTCATTGATATTACCCTCACTTCCTCTCTCATTAGATTTCCAATCCCCAGTAAATTAGCTCATTTGGCGGCCTCATTGGAGCACCGGAGTATTTTGCATAAACCACAGAACAGAGAGAAAGAAGTGCGGCATAATCATCTGAACGCTGCCGCAGCCGAGGGAGCGATGGGGTCAAGATTATAATAATAATAATCACCTTCTTTGTACAACAGCTTTATGAAAAACGACTCACTGGAGAGAAATAACACAGAACAACAAAAACAATTTGGACTGTGGGAAAGAAGTTCACTCCAAGAAGAAGTCGTTAAAAGCACATGAAGAGAAAGAGGGCATACTGGAAGATAGTTTGAATCTCAGCTGTGTGGAGAGGAAGTCACTGAGGTAGCAATCGCAGTTTAAACATCGCAGTGGCGTCAGAGATTTTAAGGTCCTGACAGCGAAGGCACAAGTTTTATATCTATTCTAAAATCCCTCACGGTTCACCGGCGCTCCTCCTTCTGTGTTTCTGCTGTCATCTCTCTCCTGGGTTTCTTGTTTGCTGCCATGTTTGTTCTCTCTCTCTCTGTCTGTGTGCATGGGGATCCATTTCCCTCCTGCTGCCAATCAACATCTCAATCAATCACTCATCATCCCCCGGCTCTGCACTCCAGTCTTTGCCGGATCGTTTGCATTGCCGATGTGGCACTAATGCTGCATCCCGTTTGCCTGAATCCTCTTTAATCTTGTGTTTACCTCTCCTCAGGTTGATCATGCCCTCTGTCTACCTGCCTCGCCCAGCGTCTGCCAGTCTGCCTTCCAGCCAACAGCTCAGCTCTCTCTGCCTGCTCCGCTCAAAGCTCTGGCTCAGCTCACCTCCATCTGTGCAACTATTCAACAAATCCACATTTGGACTACTGCTACCTGTGTGTTTGAGTGCTGCCTTTGGGCCCAACATAACAAAAGTCAGTCAAGTTGTGTGTTTGTTTTCGTTTCCCCTAGTTACGGTCTGACTGCAGCATTTTGTATTAGTTGGAAGACGTGAGCAGGCTGTCAAACAGTGAAGAAAGGAGTCCAGTAATTCAATCAGGGAAAAGATGAAAGCATTAATAAAATTCTCTCATGAATAAAAATGATTTAATCATTTTGAAAATGCAGTCGATTATAAATTAAAAACAGGACTGGACTTCTCTGTCAGCGTGGACAAGTTCTACATTTTGTGACATATCGCTTTCTTGCGGAGAATTAAAATTAGAAGATCAATCAAACTCCCACATCAGCATGCGGACAGAGTCAGAGCCGGGAGAGACGCCACACCTGAGTAGACCGGGTTTTAGCTAAAATCACACAGCCATTAGCTTAGACAAGCATTCAGCTACAAAGACTTTGCACCAACATAAAGCTTTTTTAAATTTTCTTTACATTTTTTTTGTATGTCTATTCTTCAGCTTAGTAAGCAGATTTTTTGTTGTTTTGGACGGAGCCTGGCAAGCTGCTTCCCCCCAGCCTACAATATTTATGCTAACCGAAGCTAATTATATGCTAGCTGAAGCTATAAGATTAGCGTAGCAAGACAACAGTGATGCAGAACTAATCACCTCTGCTTACAGTAACTTCTAGGAAGAAACTCCTGTTGTCATGTGGCTTAAATACAACTTAGTTTTCTATTGTCATGTCTGATGGATGCTTGACATGTGGTTTGGAAACAAATTAACTTGTTAGGGCAGCTTAAGTTTACTCAAACTAGCGGTAGCCTGTGCGGTGGTGAGAGGTCAGTGTTGGGTAGATTTAGTTTATTTAAGATGCACGAAAACAGTTTTGCTGGAAATGACAACAGAAATCACAAATGCAAAATCGTAGTTGATTATAGTTTATTCTGTCTTTAGAGCCTCTCAGCTAACACCCCACAAAATAATGAATCCACATAATTCCCGACATGTCAAACTCTTCCAATCAAAAGTGAAAATTTGGAATCAAAGATTACTCCTAACATCTCACAACTCTCTTTCTCTCTCTGCTATCGTCTCTTGACACATTATAGGCTGAATATCTTGGGAAAAGCCGGTGTCTTCCCTTCCCACACCAGGAAGTCAGTGCCTGGGTGGTGCAGACAGGCTGCTAACAGAAACAAACCTCACTGCTGTCAACCAGTCTTGTGACTGGAGGTGCTAACATGACTCACATCATCTGCACCTCTCCGAGCCGGCCTCTCTCCGTCTGTGTCTCCAGCTTTCTTTCTCCCTCTGCGACACTGACGAGGATCACTCACGCACACACACACACACACACACACACCAGTTGCTCGCTTGCAATCGCCGCCTTATTGACTTCCTGTCAACAGTCTTCACGCCGCCCGAGCCTGCAGTGACACAAGTGATCGGTGCCATCACTCTGACTGATGCAGGAGGAAGAGGCCGGTGTGCAGCGCCGAGTCCTGACATCTGTGTTTAAATGTGGTTTTCAGTTTTCTGTATGTGAAAGATAGAATCTCACATATATGCTATATTCTTTTTTTTAAAAACAGGCAAATCAAACAGGGTGGCCATCTTCTAGGCTGATGAGGATGAAGACCATGTGAGAGGAAATTGTTTTATCAACTGCAGCCGACTAAAGACAAGACTTAACTTTCAGTTTTATCTGAAAGAGTTAAAAGTTTGTGCAGTGTTTATAGGCCGATTGTCACTTGATTGTACGGTAGATTCACCATTAGGAAGGTAAATTTAACTTTACTATCTTCACTTTCACTTTTAATGTCCTCTCAAATTGATTTGACATAATTTTAACTGTTATTTCCAACTGCTGAATGCTGCTCTTTACCTCAAAGAAGCAACAATCAAGCAGGCTTCCAGCAACACTGAGGGCTCTACTAGTCCTCGACCCAGTCACATCAGAACAGCTGATACGGTAATCTGAAAATTTCACAAAAGCAGTCCCGTCTTCATACAGCTAAATGGCGTGAACGAGCCAGACATGGGGTCAATAAAACTCCTGTTTTACATCTACACAGGCTATAAACACCATCTGATGGATCAGGGAAAGATAATCCATCACGCAGTCCTAACAAGCTGACTGCTGGGATGATGAAGCTGCAGTCAGTCGACACACTGAGGGAGAAAATGGTAAGTTTAGCACCGAGGACGGACGTTCTTAACTTGGAGAAATATAAAGAGGGGTGTTCCTTTCTTTTTAGATGAGAAGACATTTGGATGCGTTGATGAGTGTTTGTGTGTGACTCATTCCCTCTGTCTGTGTTTCTCTGTGTAAACACTGCAGTGCTGAATTCTGGAAGAAGGTGACTTTCAGTCCGTTGTTTGATTGATTGCAGTGAGTTCTTTGTGTGCAAACGTTGGCCTGTTTCCATCATCCCAGGTGTATGTGTGTATGTGTGTGTATGTGTGTGTATTATAGAAAGTGAATGTGTTGTTCCCCCTCTCTGAATGTGTGAACTGCTATGAGCACATTTGTGTCAATATTCCCTTTTTTTCCACAAGTGCAAGTGTGTGCTTGTACTTCATCAGTGTGTGTGTGTGTGTGTGTGTGCGTGCGTGTGGGTGGGTGCTTATCTACATGCTTTCCACCCTGCCGGGGCAGAGAGACAGCTGCGAGCCGCTCCTCCTGACAATACAGCTCAAAACGGCAAGACTGAGCCGGTGATGATGACTGGGCTCAAT
>CAEMYA010000169.1:1317740-1350260 GCA_903131615.1 Diplodus sargus | reverse complement strand
TGGCTGGAAATGTGCCAACATCTCGTCAAAATATCACATTTTGTTGCCACAAACATGGTTTACCACCCAGGACTGCAGCTGAAGATGCCCTACAAACTGTAAATCAGGGTCTAAATGGGGTAAAATTCCAGAAAAGGAAGTAAGTAAAGTTTGTGGGTAAGCCTTACAATCTTGTCAGGTACCTTTCTAATGACAATATACGATTGTACTCATTCAGCCGTGACAAAACTGACTTCTAAGAAAGGTTACACATACTTAGATATTATAAAGAGATTATAAAGAGCAAGATGGAGATAAAGAGGCCATGATGAGGTCTGAGGCTGACACATCTTCTGCCAACAGTGACTCTGCTCCCTTCCTCCTTTGCATTTTGAATCATGCAGCAGAAGAAAGCTGCCAAACATTGATTCATAGCATTGGGTCACAGCTTTGTTTTTATTCCACTGCTTTTCTGACTTTAGATGCGTGATGGTTTTAAAGCCCCTTCAGGCTTTTACCATCCGTCAGTATCAACATTTGTTTGTTTTCTTATTTATTTACAAAGACGTCCAGTGAATTGTTACACCTCACAGCAGGGGACGTGCAATATCACAAACAGCTCCTGCTTCCTCTTCCGTTCTTTAATAATTCATAGCTTGTGCAATATTATGAGATGCTGTGAAATCTGGGTTTTTTTTATTATTATTTCTGATGAAACAGAGGTAAGAGAGAGAGAGAGAGAGAGAGAGAGATGAGCAGAGGGTGAGGACTCTTCATACAGCTGAGCACCCGGCACTCTGGAGAAGAAGTGGGGGGAGGGGAGGAGGAAGATAGAGAGAGAGTGAGAGTGACAAAAAAAAAAGGGAAGAGGAGAGGAGGATGGTGGCCTGTCTGCGCCGTGACAGAGCTCCCAAAGGCTCCAGGGTTGTGTGTGTGTGAGTGTGTGTGTGGTGTACATGTGTGTGTGGATGCACACGGAAAGAAAAGAGCGTGTATGTGCCACTGCAGGGTCGTGTGTCTGCGTACGTGGGTGAGGGAGGGGGCAGGGCAGGGGGCCACTATTAATAGCCGGTTTTCCCTTTTCTGCCAGAGCGTGCAGGGCTTTTTGAATGAGCCGAGGGGTCGAGGAGCTGGAGGAGAATGCGGGCCCTCGTCAGCTGACTCGGCCAGTCAGCCATTACGCTCCTCTCTGCTGCTCACCACCAAGAGCTGAAATATAATAGATATAATTGTTTTGCAGCTGCAGCCTCGCCCCGTCACGGTGAGGGCTGCGATGTGAATGCAAAACAAACACTGCAGCAGCTGATTAACGCACTTCGAAGGGTGGAAGAGCTGAACTGTTACCTGCATACGGTTTTGACACCAAGGACACCGGCACCCTGAATTCACCTTCAGAGGTAGAGCAGTGCATAGTCACTGTCAGTGCTCATTTTGACGAAGGGGGAGTTCTTGTTTGTGTGGTATTTAATGCATCTATTGACAAGCTTTATCATTGTTGGTCACTCTGATGGTGAGGCCGCACAATTAATAAAGTATCTTATCAAGATCTGCCAACGTGATCTCACTTTCAACTCGTCGAACTCTGCAGACAAGTTAGGCACAATTCTTAATATGTAATATCCTGTTAGACTTTCAAATCAAAGCTCCAGCTCAAACTATCAATAAAACATCATATACAACGTCTGGTTAGACTTTGTATAAGCTTGCTGACAAACAGGTCCCTAAATATAATGTGATTTTTTGACCATCATAAATGTAGTCGTGGTTCTGTGTTAGGCTCCAATACTACTTGGTTAGGATTAGGAAAAGATCGTACTTTGGGTTAAAATGACTTCATATCATGATTCGGGTTTTCGTTGTAGTTTATTCCTGGTTGATTTTGGTAGATTTAACAGTGTGTGCCATGTTCGTCATGTTTTACTTTCCACTTCCTGTCTTTGTCTTTTTACCACCCTTTTCCTATGTACACCTGTGTTTCATTAATCATTCCTGTGCATTTAAGCCTGTTTTCTCCTCACTCTCCATCAGTTCATCTGTTTTCATTCTGTGTTCCGGTGCCTGTTCCCCAGTTTACTCCTGCGTCCTCTGCATTCGCGCTTTGTTCTCCTCGGCTTCTGGTTTGTTTTCAGCTCTGCATTTTTCTTTAGTCGTTTCCTTAGACTTTCCTTTGCCTGCTTTTTATTGTTTGCATTTTGGATTTTGGACTTTGGGTAACAGCTCATCATTGAAGTTTGCTTGATGTTCCTTCTTCCTAAGTGCCTCTGCGTCTGCATTCGGGTCTTCACCATTTTGCAAATCACAACACATTCAGTCTCTAACTTAGTGACCAAGTTACGTCATTTATGTACGTTTAATCATTTTATGTTATATACTGACCAGGCTGCTGTATTTGAAGTGTTGGGAGTGAGAGCAGGTAGCAACATTGAAGCATAAAGTGTAATATCCAGATCGGGGGAGTTGCCATTCTTTGACTAAGAAATTCAAACGACTGCAGCACCAATTTACAAATCTTGATCAAATATCATGGGGAAATTAACAAACTTACCATTTTAATAACAATTCTGTTGAAGAAAGAATCACAGAAACAGAAGCATCTGTTGCCTGAGAGCTTGCATATTCATCCTCAGATGTTCCCTCAATACTTATTTCCGAGCCTAATTCCTTTCTGACACTATTTTCCATCTGCAATAATGTGTACCAAAGTTTCCCCATTCCGATAGCTAATTATATCCAACAGGCTACAGAGACTAACCTGGTTTGCCTGCAGCCTCCTCTGCCAGCCTCTCCCACAGGAGCCAGTGAATCAGACAGACACAGGTAGCTCTTCCCTTCCACTCTCTCCTCAGCCCGTCTGCCTCCCTTTATTCCTGATCTCAGGTCTTAATTCCGCGTTCGTTAAAAGGCCAAGGAGACATTACAATACACAGAGGCTCCTTTTAGCCTCAGGTGCAACTGTGCAATAGCTAATTGGGGGCATGTAGACTTAATGCACGATTAATGCAATCTCCTGAAGGATATCTAACAGAAGCATGGCTGGAAATTTCAAAATAAACAGCCTGCTAGAAGTTTTAAGCGCATACATACCAGATTGTTTTCCCTCGAAATCGTTGCGGCAGGCTGAGGAGGCTCCACACTGTGAAATCTACTTGACATTTAGAGGACTCATGCTTATGCAGCACTTTTTCTGGAAATCTCTTTTGTGAGGCAGAGCTGCTGCATATAACAGACCCCCATTTTCTTCTCCCCATCATGGCAAACAAAACCACGCTGCAGACGCAACCTCTGCAGCCTCACAGCAAGGGCAAATCAATGACAACCGCTCAGCGCTCCTCTGCTGCCTGTGAGAGCGGCTCCTCCACCTGATTGTGCAGAAACGCTCCACCACGGGCTTCACTGCGGTCATTAGAGAGCCTCACTCTGCAGTTTCTGCTGGCAATTTCTTTACTTGACTTGTCTTTACAAAAATGCCTGGAGATCGCGCACACACTGCACGTACACACAGTTCAAAGGTGCACACACAATACAAGTTTAAGTGGCTGCCGCTATGACGACTAGAGGGAGCTACATTTAGACCGAGTGGAGAAGAAGAGGGTGAGGATGAGGGTGATGGTGGGGGGTGGGGGAGAGAGGACACTAGGAATCATGGGATGCAGAGAGGCATGAGCAAAGGAGGCTCTCTAGCATGAGTCAGGCGTGTTGCGTAACAGGGAGAGGGGAGGGAGTCCGGGCCGGTCGTGTCTCCCTACTGGCTCCACCGTGGCATGACACAAGCCCAGCCAGAGAGAAGGGAGGGAGGACGGGAGAGACGTGAGGGACCAGAGGTAACTGGACCTTTTTTTACTGGAAGCTTCAGTGAGCAGATATACTGACAATTTAGATGTTAAAGAAATTCTAACGTGTCACAACAAAATCAAGCTTGTTTGTTGTTTTCTTACTTCTCTGCATTTCCATTTCTTTCCTCATCACTTTGCTTTACTCCATTGAACAAAACTGAGAGAGCAAACTAGCATTAGCAATTAGCGGTCATTTAGAGTCATGTCTCTGGACACTTAATGAATGTGAGATCAATATCCACTCTCCATTTAGCTGTTTTTGCCCTCCACCACCCTTTCAGGGAAATATCTGATTCTTAACTGCAAAACGCTCCACAACGTTCACCAGCTCGTCACTAACGCTGTCCGTCTGCAGAGTACGTAGCATACCGTGCCGTTATCAGAATAGTTTTACAATGAGCTGAAAATGCTAAGATGCTAATGTCTTCTTTGTGGGTGGATCACGCTGAGTGGTTATTTTACATTACATTAATTACAATACAGCCTCTTTTCTGCTCTTTTTTTTTACGTAGTTTACTCTTACTTTTTTACTAGTTAATGTCTCAGTTTTCAACGTGAAATAATAGTGTGAATAATATATCAAGTAAATGCCCATTTTGTCCTTTTGTCTTCATAATATGATTGTTTATATCCTTATTTGTCTCCAAAATTCAATAAAATGTTGGTTGCCAACAACAACAACATTTCCCCCAGATGCAGTTGCTACTGTTGCTGCATTTTTTGTCACCATGGGAATAGGCACACACACACACACACACACACACACACACACACATTATGAGTATGACACATACACATGTAAATTGTCATGGCTGTATGAGCAGACAGACACATCCCCTCACACACAGGCAGCTCACTGTACATGTCAGCTCTGCAATCCATACCTTGTCCTGCGCACGGACCACTTGGAAAATCACACAACCCAGTAACCAATTAAAGGCATGGATGCCTGCCAAACGTAGCTGAGAGAGAGAGTGTGTGTGTTTGTGTTTGCATTTTCCTCTGAGCTCTGAGCTCTGAGCTCTGAGCTACATACCCTTATTTCCCAGTAAGAGAAGAGTATTGCCTGATTGCTGAAAGAAGTGTGTTTGTTTGAAACAGCTGTAAATAACCAGGATGGGAAACAGGGACGCTGATGCTGGAAATAGAAGAAATGTCCACGTGAACATGGCGTTTGACCCCTCAACTCTGATGCAGCGCTGCAGCTCACTGACCAGCAGCGGACTGAGCTAGAAAAAGAACATACTGTACTCTATCAGCAAGACCTTTCTCCTCAAAGGTTGAAAGAAAAGCTAAATGTAGATTCTTTCACTGCGAATAACAGCAACCTTCTAATAAAAAGAGGCTCAATCTGAATTAATTCAGCAGAGGACGCCAACAGTTATAGAGGTCAATGTTAACATCATTGTTACTCAACAACATCCTTCCATGACGCTCATTTTGAAACAGCACGCTCGATACTCAGGCACCCCCATCTGCAGGGAGACGATGTTCATCGACGTGGCAGCGGTTCAGTCGAACAGTAAAAACCCTGTGAGTGAGTGGGAGAGTGAGCGAGCGCGCAGGCAATTATGTAATTAGATCTCATCTAATTCAGCAAAATTAAATAATGTGACTGAACGCTGAGGCCACGTTGAGATTTTGAGCTGCATGTCGCTAATATTTTGATCTCAATCTTCTGTTTTCTTCTCCTCCTTTCGTTCAATCTGTCTTCGTGTTTGATTAATGTGGATTGAGCAGCGTTTTTTAGTTCAGCCAAAATAAATCTGAAATAATCAAACCTAAGCCAAGAAGTATTGACAGATGATATTAGTATTGGCATCGGTTGGTTTTTCAGCCTGCTGTTCGCTCTAATTGGTTATATTTTGCAAATCAGGACATTTCAGATTGGAAATGTCCAGTTTGCTACATTCCCCCATAATTCCTTCGACTTTGAACAACCCACAGAGGAACGGGTGTGAACTTTGCAAGCTGTAAAATGCCAAGAACGATGGACATCTATTTTCCGACAAGTCAGCTTGACAGAAATATCTCGCTGTGATGTCAGACTGTCTTTATTTCATCCACAAAATACAGTATCTCTCTGTGCATCTCTATCTGGAAGATCTTCCTCTTTGTATTTACTGACAGGTTTGACGAGACAGATTGTACGTCATCTCTACAGTATGTTTGGACTTGTTATCCCCAGGAGACCTGTGGCCCTGGTGCACGGTGTCCTTGCTGAGCAGCCAATGACAGATGGCGAGGCAGGTTTGGACTCTGATTGGACATTGGCCCTAAGGATGGGAAACGGTCACGAGGTCTTTGCCCACTTCACAGCAGACAGAAACACAGACAGCGTGTAACTGTGAGGAAGGCAAACGATCAAGACAGACAGACACAGACACACACACAGACACCGTCCAAGCTAGAAAACAGCTGAACTGAAGCGGAGAAGTTTGTGTGTGAGTCAGCTGGGAGTTCGATTTAAAATTCTGCCGCCGCTCAGAAGCTGCACGGTCAGTTGAATCTTAAATAGCTGTAGTTCCTCTGCCAACGAGGCTGTAGAAAAGCAATTACTGGGGGATAAGCTGTAAAGGTAACGGCTCAGATAAGACGGAGATAAAATGTGAAGCGGTGGCATAAACTCCCACAGGAGGCCCGGAGACGACAGTAAACAGAGAGAGGGTGCTGAAGATAGTAGACGTGTTGAAGGAGAACAGCTGCTCAGGGGCCACAAACACAAGACGATGATACTGCAGAGTTCTCGTGTGTGTAATCCCTCCTCCTGTGTGTCGTTAAAGGGTAACTCCACAAATTTAAGTGCTTACTTCCTGAAGTCTTGAGGAGTACTATTCTATAATTGAAAATGTAGCACAGAGCCTTTTGTGGCTCCAGAGGAAGCTGCATGCAATCTAATAAAGTGCCTCCAGTGTTGTCACACAATGGATGATGTATTGTGGGTAATGTTATTAAGGACAGTTTGATACAGCAAATATCACCTTTTTTTATGCCATGTTTTCGTGCTCTTCCTCAAAACTGATGCCTACATTACCCACAATTCAGTGTAGGCACTGAGTGACATCACTGGAAGCAATTTATCAGATACCATGCAGCTCTTTCTTTCCCAAGACCTGTAAACACACTTTAAAATGTAAAATAGGTGGAGTAACCCTTTATTATTCTTTCTTGAAGCAAGAGACTGATATCTGTAAATCTTACCCAGCATGCCCTTGTTAGGCTCAGATAGACACATGTCCTTCTCTGCGCTGGGCAGCACGAAGCCGACCACAAAGATCTCCACGCCGTCTGCCATCAGCGCCAGCCCCAGGACAAAGTAGAGCGTCCACTGGAACTTCCCGTGGCCGCACTCCTGCAGGATGGTCTCGTACTGCTGGGCCAGCTCCTCCTGGTCTTTCCTCCTCTCACCCTCGTAGGCTGACAGGTCCCTGAATTGCTGCGCCTGGGCGGCCGTCACGCCATCAATGCTGCCGGCCTTGCCCGAGTCGGCCCTGGGGATGCCCTGGTACTCCCCTTCATAGATCTCATCATCCTCGTCGTGTCCTTCAGTGGAGTCGCTGTGACCTTCATCGTCATTGGCACGGCTGTCGTTGCGGTAATATCCACCGTCGTTGCCCGGCGCGCCGGCGTAGTCGTCGTCGTCATCTTCCTCTTCAAACCGTTTGTAAGAGCGCTTGGTGTACTCGTCGGCCATTTTGTCCGCACCACGCCCAATCTTTTTGCCGACTTGTTTCTTCGCCACTTTGGCAATGTCCTTGGCGCCGCGGATGAAATCTTGGCGGCCATCTCTGTAACGCCCGTCGTCGTCCATCTTGGATGTGGAGGTTGTGGTCAGTTGCTTCTAGGACTAGGAGGTATCAGGAGCGGCCCAAGCACATGAGTGTGCAATGGGGATTTCTGTTAGCTGATGAATTCAGCACCACGGACAGCTCCCGGCTCCTCTGCACTGCTGCTGTCGGGGTTTGGCCAGCGTGCACTCGGATACCAGATCCTGGGAAGGAAGCAAAGGAAAAGGTTTGTGTTAGCATGATTTATCACACTAGCAGTGTTGAGGGAATGCGGGAAAACAAGAATGATTAACACATTAAAATCCCTAAAATGGTCCCTACTCCCTCTCCCTCATTCACAATTTAGGACATACGAAGATGCAGATATTTTTTCATTTCACAAGTTTATTTGCTGGACACTCCTCCTTGACATTAAAGTCAATTCTTACTGTAAAAATCAGAGACAATCCAATAAGAAACCCGAGGACAGAGAAGGAAAGGTCATCGTGTCCCTGAATCTTGCTTTGGTTTCCAACTGTGGTGCCAAAATGATAGAACATACTTAAGAGAGTAAGTTAACGGCTTATTGTTTTTATTGAAACATTGTCCATTACTTGACTTTTTGTAAGAAAGACTCTTGTTTGTAGTGTAATCACAGTCTCATAAGCTATATTTGGTATTTTATTTTGACAACTGCCTTATTTTATTACAGTACTATCAGCCCTGTCAATCATTTCGTTACATCGTTAACTTCTCTCTGAGGTCATACGATGTAGATGTGTTGGATTTTAGTGGGTTCCTCCATGCATCTCCCATAGACTTCTACTAAGCTGACACAGTCTGGGACCAAAGCAAGATTCAGTGACGTAATGACCTTTTTTTTTAAGTTTCTGCAAGAAAATTTTTTTTTAAAAAGCCTTCACTGTTGAGGCAAAATCATTAAAATGCCAGTAATTACAAAAGCTAACAGTGTTTCCAACATTAAGTTTCATCAGGGCTCCAAACAACAAACACCGCGATGTGGCCCCGCCTACAGCAGAGTAATAGCAGCCATTCAGCTGAACCAGATAATGAAAGAAATAGAAACCATGACAGAGCAATAGATCACATAGACACGTATATATCATCGGGGACCTCAAGAGGCCGCGTCAAACCTCCTCACTGTGTTCTCTGCACCAAGATTATCTTCCAAACTGTGTATGATGTCACAAATCATGCTCATAGACTCGCCTCTGAAAATCAGATTTTCATTAAGCTCAGAACAAATTCAATCATTCAGCAGATGAATATGAAACCAGCCTTCTGGTGTCAATCTCTGCGCATACATAATTCTACACAGTGAAGCTCAAACATTCAACTGTAACAAGATGAAAAACCCATTTCTGACTGGAGGGGGACGAGATCAGAGCCGCCATTGACATTCCCCGCGTGCTGCCATTTTCCGAACATGTTAACCGGCTCAGCACTAATGGCTGAAGAATAAAAGGACACGACAGCTTGAAGGTGCTGACATCTCGGAGCTCAGTGGCCTATATCGACTGTACAGCAGTTATCTCACAGCTCGCTCCTCGGCTCAGCACAAATCACAGCGCGGCATTTACAGTGGCATGCCGCCGAGCCGACGTATAACCAGCCATGCTGCGACACAGACGTCTCATTAACAAGCAGGACTGCATATAGGTCAATGTATAATAGGAAGTACTACCACTGATTTACTGCAAGGGAGTCAGAACATTATGTTACTTCATGGTGGCCTGAAACGTGTGTTGGAAGACGAGATCATGAAATACAAAGTGCAGATATATTTTTAAAAGATCTGTGAACAGAAATGTTGCAAAATGATCAAAAAGCTAAATATTCCAGCAAACACCGGCACATAACTGACACTATTTCATTAACAATTACATTCACAACCATTTTTTATTTGTTCTGTCCATCTTGTGTCGTCCCCTTCCATCATTACTTTTAATTCCCTGTCTCCATTAGCGTAATCTTCATCAAGTTAATAAGAGAAAATAAAAAAAGGAGAGCAGAGCACAAAACAGGGGCCAGAAAAGGGCCGCTGTGGATCTACCAGCAGGCCGCCGTGCTCTTTTCCCTGACACTGCTGTCAGTGTGATGCTGCCCTTGTTTGTCTCGCTGACGAGGACATGCTGCGCCGAGAAAAGAGCTGCGAGCCCTACAAATGGGGCAAAACAAACTCAGCAGGGTGACCGACCGTCATTACCATACGTGTTTGAGTGAGCAGTTGACATGTCCGACTGGTAGCGTTACGACACACACACACACACACACAAGCATCTGCACATGATTAATCGCTCAAAACTCATATTTGAGAATTATAGGAATCTCCTGGGATTGTGCCAAGTGTTAATAACACCCTAGTGTTGTCTGTGATAAAACAAGGGAGAAATCTACAGTCAGACATGGGGGTGGAAGCGGTACCAGGTCGGTGGGTGGAAACGGATGTAGAGCAATTATCTTTAATGGTCAGTCTGGGAAATGAGGCTGTGTATCCCAAAGTGCCGACACCTGACACCTGAAAATGATGAAACACTTAGTTTGTAAGGTGAAGGTTGGAAACAGAAGTAACTGGACATTAAATACCACAATCTACATTGTCCACATGAAAAGTAGAGTTCAAGATTGACGATTTAAAACCACAAGATTGCTCTGAAGCACAGAGCTGATCTACAATGATGTTTTACTTAACTGAGAATTAGGTTTGTATCTTTAATGTAGCTAAAACCCAAGCAGCCACACAATAAAATGATGAAATACAGTCTAAAATAGGCCACAGCTCAGCACTAACAGCATGATTTGGTCGGCTGCATCAGTTACTTGGTTCAAAACCAAATCATTTACCTGATCTAACCTCTGCTCGACCTGCCATATGTCTCTAAGTTGAGGCATTGTTTACTGCTTGTCTGCAGCAACAACACATCTCAAGTTCATAGGTGTGCTCATGAGACCGAGCAGAGGTGATTTGCCCCCAGACAGCGAGGCTCTGGGGATCGACTGCAGCTGTAGCCGACAGTGAAGTCGTTCTCGTAGCTTCTCACAGTCTCTGCAAAGAGAGCAGCAGCAGCTCAGCATGGGGGGAGAGAGAAAAAAATGTTCAGCCCGAGGGAGCTGGCAGCACGCAGAAACACGACTACAAACACTGAGTCCACGCACTGCAGAATGGCGTCACGTCGAAGGGAACGGCAGCGTCCATCTGCTGAAGCCATGCGTCCATTACTCATTTAAAACACAACAAACAGTAAAGGCGTATTTACTCGGTGCCTCATTTCTCACGTCCTGTCACAAACCTGTTCACACTGACGGCACAAAATGAAAAATCGCTTGTCTTTTTTCTTCCTGCATTAACAGTTTTATCTGAGAAACACAGAACCTCTCGCAACACGTGCTACGACTTCAAACCGCGGACAGGTTGAAAGGCTTCACATGAAACGTTTAATTTCACACATTTTAAAGTCAAATGAGCTGCAGGGCACGGTAACATGTCCCTGCTCTCCCTCGGTCCACTGCCTACAGTAATAACACGGGTTAATACGGTGTTGCAGGAGCGTTCTGACTCATCCTATATGTTTTGTGTGGTCCAACCCTGCAACTGTAGAACAGCCACCCCTCCCCCCCTCTCTACCGCCCAGCTCAACATCCTTCTTCAGCTGGAAACACGGAAAAAAAGACATTTGCTTACCAGTTTGCTATAAAATATATGTCTCCTATCTATTTATGCATGCTCAAATGTGTGTATTTGTAGTCCCTATTTGAGTGAAAAAAGGTGGCTGTTACAGAGATTAGGCTGAACGACCATTATAGACTGTTAGCTCACTGCTGCTACAAGCTTTTCATTTAACATAGCACATAAGCAATGTACTCTGACGACAATGACAAATTCAATATATAAATATTTTCTCTCTCTCCTGGAAGCCTTGTTCCTTCCTCATGAAGCTGCTCAGCGGTGCATGAAACCGAAAAAGCTCAACTGCCAGGATCGTTGGCATTGTGGGGCCCATAAAAAGTGCGCATGAGTGGCTAACATCTGGTTAAGCCCTCCACTGACTCAAACTAAGATTTTTTTTTTTAAATGTCATTGTGCAGCCCTGCTAGACTTTCCAAATATTACTGGACCAAATGCATCAAATGCTGTTTGTAAAACGAGTCACTTCACAGAGTTTGTGATGCTCCAAAAACACGTATCCTCAATTTTACAGCTGCTTCTGTAAACCAATGGGGAGGAAAAGTCTTTTGGGGTCCGAGTGAGTCACGTAACGTTGTAAACACACGGTGTGGCCTTTATCTTAAAATGACTTCAGTGCCTGGCGCTCCTCCTGGGGACCTGGTGCCTGTTCAGGATGCCTTGCAGGAAGATCTGCCCCCCACTCAGCCTCTGATTGGCTAGACTTTTCCATGTGATCCAGGTGTCTGCTAAATGCTAACGTTTCACTTCCTATAAGGCGATCTGGGTCAAGATAGTCTCTTCCCAGTTTTACTAGCTGTCCCTTACTACTGTTCATCACTAAGTGACTTGTTTTAAACAGATACTAACCCTGCATTTGCTGGCTCCTGCTGACAACATTACAGCACTATTGTTGCTTAAGTTAAAGCTAACAGCTCAGAGGCGAAAAGTCTTTATCCTCATCGGTTAATCAAACATGTAGCACGGTGTTCTTGTATTGCTTTTGCATCGTGAAACAGTAATGATAAGGAAAATGGTCTAGTTTCAGAGAACTCCAACAAACATAAACAACATCATACGTGATGCATCTTGCTTTAGCATGAACTTCCCTAGATGTTACTAGATGTTGTTTATTAAATCTTGGCTTCTAAACAACACGAGGTATCCTCCTGGATCCCCCCAGCGCTCTGCCTTCACCGTTGTCTCGATGTCGAGGAAGTGATCCGATTGCACTGACACTGTAATCAATAAATCAACGGGCCATGTAATTAATATCAGGCTGGATGGAGGGGCAGTGTGAAAATAACACTGGATAAGTGCCAGTAAACAGCAGACTAACCTTGCTGACACTATTATTATCATCGTTCCTGTTCATTAGTAGCTTTGTGTCCTATTTGTAAAACAATGTCTGTGTAACAGGTGCACATTAAGTTTATTATAGTGGGAGTACAACAGCAGATGTAAGCAGAAAGCAGTGGGAAGGCAAGAGAGAGGGAATCTCTGATAGCTTCCTGTGCAGCCTCGGGGGTGTCGAGCTAACATCACTCGACCCGACGGTCTGCTGGGACAACTGAGGTTCTGGAGAACACGCTCAATGAAAGCCGGCTTAAACTGAAACCCGAGAAGAAAGAGGAGGATCTCCCTTCATTTGTACAGAGCAACACAATAAATACAGATTATATAAACACAAATCTATTTTAGTATCTCTCTGATCAGTTAATGATGCATAATGACTGCAGCTTCGGCATGATGAAACATTTAAAAGCAGGAATTCATGTGAAAGAGTATCGAATCTGATTTAATTAGATTCCTGATTTTCGGATTAATTAGATTTCAGATTATTAAAAAAACATGACTTATCAGAATCACAAATGACATTATAATGAGATTTTTGGCTTTGATATGGCCCGTCTCATTCTCCTGGCTAAGATTCAACAATCTTAAAAATGTTAACCTACTCTTGAGCAGAGCAGTGCTCGGAGCTACGTGCTAACACTCTCACAAGAACCAAATGCATCTTAAATTAGCGTGCTAACATTTGAGACTGATCGGGAAAAAATGACCAAATTAGAATCCTCGGAGTCACATCAAAAATATTATTCAATCTCGTCTCTCATTTGCTGCAAGTTGCACCTGTTTTTATCTATTGTCAGTTTGATTATTGTACTGCACTGTTCTGCGTATCAGCCATTTCTCCCTCCAACAGCCATTTGGTCCTATCTTATTACCGTAACAGAGAGGTACGATCACATCCCCCCTGTGCCTGCCCTCCTCCACTGGCTCCCTATTAGATCTCAAATTGATTTTAAGAATGTATTACTCACTTTTAAGACCTTAAATTGCCCTGCCTGTAAATATATTTCTGATTTATTGACCTGGTTTGTACCACTAGACGACTGAGATCTACTGATACTGTTTTTTTCTCCTTGTTAAGGACTTTGTGACTTTGTTAAGAGAGGTGCTTTATAAATAACCTGATTATTATTATTATTAGTTGTTGACTTGATCATGGCGCTAGATGAAAGTTTCCCTGAAGGAACTCCATCTCTGCTTGGTCTCATGTGCGACATTTCAATGCAATCTATGTAATATTTCACTCAAAACTACAAAGGTCAACCTCGTGGTGGTGCGAGAGGAAATGTCAGGAGATCAGCACAGTAAGCAGGCTTCACCCTCCAAGCAGTATGAATTTCTGTACAAACATTCATGGATATTCATCCAGTGTTTCTTGATATATTTCAGCAGACAATACATCACCCCTACATCCCTGCGCTGACTCGTCTCCTCTGTTGATGTGTTTCTTCAGATGGGCAGGAGGTTTTTACAGGTGGCTGAACTGCATCACCAACATTTGGGATCAGAACAAAAACACACTTCAGGCTGAGCTGCAGGAACAAGCAGCCAGGAGTAAATTGATTTCTTGTGTACATCAGTGACGGGAGCCTCAGTGAAGCCTCCGGGTCACTCACTTTCTTGACTAATATTAACTCAAAACAACTGCTAAAAAAGATATTTGTTTTGCTGAATTTGGATTTTCAGCCTCTCAAACATCCCTCCAGACGCTGGGTTTGGATGAATTTGGACAGACGTGTTGCTTTGAGGTCAGTATATCTGCCTTTCCTCCATCTTGTGATCACTGCGGCTCTTTTTGCTCAACAGTTTCTCACTTGGAGGTGCAACATCACATCATGAGCAAACGTTGTGAAAGACATTTGGCGATTTGTCATCACCGTGGATCCGATCCAATGAGTTGCTCATTTTAGTTTTCACTTGCTTGTGAAAACTGAGGCTGAGCCGTTATGAGCCAAGATGTCTGAGCTGTGGACGCGCTGCATGGAAAACAATGAAACACAGACTGAGAGTCAAAGGCTACACAGTCACACCGTTTCATTAGATGCTCAGCTTTGACTCACATGTTCAGCTGTCGTTGAGTCAATCTGTTGTTTCAGATTTAGATCCTCACATTGAATTTGTATGTTCACTCTTTAAGGATTAATTGTTTTGTCGATAACATGTTTAACTTCTACAAATGCCTTGTTTTGTCTGACCAATACATCATGTATGACAAAGACAAGCATCCAATCCTCACATTCGAAAGGCTGGAAAAAGCATGTTTGTCAATTTTGCTTGTTCGTACTGCCACATTGCATTTTAGCATCTTTCAGTTAATTGTTTTGGTCAGCACATCCTCACCTCCAAACAAATGAATCGCTCAACTGGCAGCAACTCCCCAAACACATATATCACTGTTCCAATGACGATACGACCATAAGAGCTCCTTCATAGATCTAACACACCATGTCTGGACGAGTACACCATCATTAGGTAAACAGAGCGTTAACATTACATTACATAGATTTCCTGTCTAGTTTACAAGAACGTAGCACCAAACCGGTCCCATAAATCACATGCCATGAATCCATACAAGCGACAATCGCAACAACTGAACCAGATGCATCTAATGACGAACAGCTGGCTTCCAAAGAGACCCACAACAGCTGATCCTGTGGGAGTGACTGTTAAACTCCCAACTCACAAGCCAAAATACCTAAACTTCCTTTCCACTAATCTAGGAAGCAATTTGAAAAGTGATTGCTCCATTAAGACTACATTAAAGGGCCGTGGCAGCCTCAATGGCAGCGCCCGCGCTCTCCTCTCAGCTCTACCCTGCTGCAGAAAATTGGATTTCATGGCTCAAAAACAACCGTCAAGGGAGCAGCAAGTGATAAACTCCAGGCTTTAAATCCACCGTCCCTTCAGGGATGTATGGCTGACATCACCGGCAGACACTGCGTCCATGTTCTGCTGCCTGCAGACTACGGCTCAGTAAACCTACAGTGCAGACAGGATGCATTAACCGTAAGATCTGCGGTGGGGAAAGGAAACGACCCTGTTTGCATATTTCATGAAGACATAGAAAACGATGGAGAGCCAGGCACACGAGCAGCGTGTTTGAATGTTTAAACGCTCATCGTCATGCAGGCATCGTAGTAAGTTGGCTACAAACTGAAAATACTACCCAGAGTAAGACTTAATTAAATGTTGAACGACGGCAGGCGGTGGAACAAGCCGGCAGCACACACTCCTCCCATGAAAGACAAATAACGTGAAGGGCACCGGGGAGCGTTTTACAGCCATGTAAATATGTTGCACATGGGGAACAGGTGGAGGGCAAGATAACCATCTGTGTGTGTTATCACTCCCACTGTAAAACACATGTGCATTGTTTTTTGGTTGTATTAGTTGAATGCTATAGGTGAAAGTAATTGTCATCTATTCACTGTGAATTCTGCTGCCTGAAAACGTAGAGGAGCATGACGTCTTGATCTCATGTTATCAGGCACCTTGTCAGGTATCGAACCAAAACAGCGTCCTTGGAGGAACTACTAGCTGCTACGGCCGTGGGCTAGGTGAAACAACCAGCGAGAAAATCGACTGTTTGTAAAGCAACAATAGAATTTTTGGTTCATAGGGCGGCTGTGGCCCCGAGGCAGACCCAGCGTCTTGTAATCGGAAGGTCACTGGTTCGATTCCACTTGTTTGCATGTTGAAGTGTCCTTGGGCAAGATACTGAACCCCAAACTGCTCCTGATGTGCTGGTCAGCACCTTGCATGGCAGCCACCGCCATCAGTGTATGAATGTATGAAAGTCGCTTTGGACAAAAGTGTCTGCAAATGTAATGTAATGATCATAGGTCTGTGATTTCCTGAATTCTTCAGAACTGCAGATCTGTCAACTAACATATATATATAATTTGTAACATTTCATCATTAAAATGTCTCGTCCTCTGCCAAATATTTAGCTGAGTTGCACTCACATTATCCCAGATGTTTACAATAATGCTCAAACCCAAGGAAACATCAGATGACACATCAGAGAGAGAAGAAAGAGCAAATCATTCCCTCGTCTGTGAGCATTTTTGTCTCAATCACATCCTTTGTTTGCATTGTTTTGACTATTAAAGGAAAAGTTCCATGCTGTGCTTGTAAAGCAAAAGTTTTTCTTCAATACAACATTGTTTAAATAATCGTGTATTGTACCAAACAATAAGATCCTCCTCTGTTTACCCGTCTCTGACTTCAGACACAGTACAGCTGTAATCTTCTACATCCATCTCTGTGTGGTGTCTCTATTCATTTCCTATTTCTCTCTGAGGAATCAGCCGATTGGTCGATCCTCCTCCGTCACCATGGTCACGACCTTTGTACCAGGTGACTCTCGAGACCGATCTGAATGCAATGAGACAACCCATCACCATCTGATTAGCCTTTCACAAGCTGGAGAAACAGATATGAGAGTAGGTGTTGGTCGACTCTCTGCCGATGAATAACAGACACTTTCTTATTGTGCCCATGTAGAGATAATGTGCAGCTGCGGCCGCTTTTCTTCTATCCAACTGGGCTTCGATGAAGACTAAATGGTTTTTGGAGCAAAGATAAGCTTTTACCATAAATAGTTATTGTGAAACAGAGTAGTTTTCCAAACTGTTCTGGCATCTGTAATGAAGTGTAAATTGATAATAAATTAATAGTCGAGGGGGGGACCGAGCAACAGCCCGGACTGTCGTTTGCTGCTGATGAAAGACTTAATTATGTAATCCCATTTTCCTCCAGCGAGCAGAAATGACACCAGGGGGACGGGAAGTGCAGCCTCATACACTCACACAGCCACACACTCTCACACATCTGCAACATACAATGTGGCAGGCTAAAAGCACGCTAACAAAAGATGGCGGGCAACAACAAGGGCGCTAAATGAATCATGATGTCTTGGAGCTGCTGTCAGTCCACGCCGCCCCAAATAATCACAGTGTTACAGATCGTCTCGGGGTGGAAACATTGAAAAAAGCCCATACAAAATATTTGTTTTTGCAAATATTAAAACTCTGTTGAAAAATATTAATACTTAATGTTAGCTTAAAGTTAGCCTTGATCAGTTTTTCTTGTGTTCCATTTTCACAGTGGTGTTTCCAACGACAAGACATAGCTGCTTTTAAAAAGATCATCTAATAAACCAAAGTTGGCGCCTAGATGTTGAATATTGTGCCAGAAAGAGCCAGAAATTTCCCTCTGGAGTTGGTGGAGTCCAAATGAAAAGTATCAATGTTGATGTTTAATGCTGTATTTCATTCGTTGGTGTAAAATATAGTTGCACTCTGGAGTGGAGAAGCTTATTGTGAATATAATATCTCATTTAGTCCGTCCACATCTCCACTATTTACTCCCCAGAGGAGCACTCGAGACTTCCAGTAGCCGCCGAGGGAGTTATAACCACATTAGTCCGACTCCGACAAGGCGGTCCTTTCAACACCAGCGTATAACCTCCATTCATAACTCCCCCTGATAGCCTTGAGCACTTAACAATTACTCTTTACAGCGGCGTTAAAAGCGTCCGCTAAACTGAGCTGGTTCAATGGATTGCCCACCTTTCACATCAGAGCCTTGGCACTCAATGATAGCGGCGGGATGTTTTATTTAGTGGAAATACAAGACCTATTAAGCAGCAGAGAGTTTTTGGCAGGGGAGAAGACAGGCCGGGCTCTGAGGAGATGGATGAGGAGGAAGAAACCAGCGAACGGATCGTATACAGCACCACGACCGCCCGCCTTAAACCTCCCGACACACTGAAAACATTATCTGAATTAACTAGCTTTCATTAAAACCCATCACACTCACTGCTTGATTTATTTCCCTGACAGCAGGAGGTGTCTTTTCCACTTTCTCTTCAATGATGCCCAAATAAGAGCATGAAGAACGGTACAAGATGAATCATGACTCAAGGCTGATCTTTATCCCTGTGTGTGACTCACATGTTCACATAAACACATGAAAACAGTGTCCATATTGTGTTTCCGTCATATCATCAGAGCGAACACATCACTCATGTTGACCTACGTGATTGAAACAAGTACGACAGCATCTTTGATCTGGTTTACCTACTGCACACTTTGACCTCGTTGTGACTGGTGGAGGTGTGTATGCAGCATGTAGCGATAAGCTTGATGTCAAACAAACAGAGGCCCAGGTGTTGTTAGAGCTCGTTTCACCTGAAAGTCCCAGGAAACATGTTTTCATTCAGCTGGACAACAACCCGAGACGCTACAGTTAGGGACCATTTTGCACCTACAAAATTTGAAGAATGCAGTGTGCAGCATTTGTATTATTATTTCAATGTTAACATGAGTCAAATTACTGCTTATAACCTGACCGTGTAGTTCCCCTCAGTTCTACATAGCATTTTAGCATCTTTTAGCTCGTGTTTTTCTGGTTTACAACTTTACTGTTTTGGATGAGTCTCACTGCTTTTATTTCCAGTAAGAAACATTTCTGATGAACCCAAATTACTCAACCTGTACCAGCACCAAACAGCAGACAGACGCAGTTAGCAGCTAGCAGCTAGCAGCTAGCTGGTGAATATAATAGAGTCGATAGCAGATTTAGGGCCAGATATTTGGTCAAGTAATGGTGGAGACCAAAAACGGAGCTAAAAGAAGAGAGAATATTAGCCTTGCACAACTCCAAGTGGATGTTATTGGGACTTTCTTTCTGCTAGATGTGTAGGCTTAATAAACAACTGATTGATTGTTAGGTTGCCCCAGAAAGGCCACAGTCCAGATAAAATGTCATTTTGAGAGTATCTAGCTTCAGTATTGTGATGCATTTCTGAGGGAGCGTACCAGGCTGTTGATAGCCAGCTGCCCAATGAACATTAGCTATTTGGCAAATGTCGACGTTTATTTAATGGGTGTATGTCATGATATTATCAGTTCATTGTGGCTGGTTCAAGCCTTCGTACGCACAGAAAAAAAAGCTTTTGATAGAAGAATACAAAGAAAGGGATTTTATGGCATATTTTGTTAAATGAGTGCACAATATAACTGTGGATGTGACCTAAAGGGGCTAAAAAATATATTATTCTTTTATGAAATCTCGACTTTAAAAAAGGTTTAAGGAAATATACAGAATGACATCCTTATAAACCAGACCTACTCCAAGCAAACAAGACCAACACAGAGAATATTCTACTATATTTTAGTCCAACCTGTATTGATATTCATCTCCTGGGTTGCTTTGAAACATCTCTGGAAACAAAAAATGAAAAGGATTCTCTTCTGGCCATAAAACAGTGATGTTGAAAAGCCTTGTTAACAGAGCAAAAGTGATAACAAACCAACAGCAACAACCTCTCACAGGATTTTAGGAAATGTGGTTTGGGGAAATTGTTCAGCCCCATGAAAATGTGTTTTTATATTCAATCTCTTTCATCTTAAACCCAAAAGGTTCCAAAGATACCAAATCTGTCAGGCTGAGTTTGGTATAAATGCACAAAGTTTGGCACAAGACATTTGATGGTACACATAAAAACACTCAGTCTTGAATTTGAATATTTCCATAAATATAAACACCCCACTGCATGTTTTAAAGTCGTGACTATGGGGCATCTTGACATTGAGCTCATTTTCAATGATGTATTCACTTTCATGCCTCTGACAGGTGAGACAGCCTCTGAGATGTCTCTGTGGCTCTCTGTAGCTTCGGGTAAATCACGTTCTATTTGAATTTCTCACGTTCTTTTAAAGTTGCATCCAATTAACAGCCCCTGCGTTTGCAGCCGGGATGAGTCATCCCTGTCTCCAGATATAACCTCAGCCTGCATCAACGCGCAGATGAACACCTTCACACATGCAAACAAATTCAACCGTCACAAAGGATCACGCTCCATTAGACTCAACAGTTAATTTCGTTATAGATTTGTCTGCTGGTTATTTCCTCACCGAATCGCTCTGAACCTTCCACTTTAAGGCGGCATCGTCGACACCTCGTTTTGTCCAACTAATGAGTCTAAAACCCGAAGATATTCAGTTCCTTTCCTTCAGTATCTTGTGGCATGTAAAAAGTCCTGCACCAACAGAACTCCTCTCTCCCACAGAAAACACTGCTCCTTAAATGCCTCGTCACAACCCTGCCCTTTAATTTTGTAACTTTGTGACATCACACAGCATCAAGAAGTCACACATTTGCACGATTTATGCCTAGCAACAATTTTGGCACAGCTGCTCTGTTGTTGTTAGCAGTGCTGGCTCAGGCGTGTGTGAGCTGACCAATCAGAGTAGACTGGGTCTTAAAGGGACGGGAGCTAAAACAGAGCATTTCAGACAGAGACTATGAGAGAACTGATTTTGAGCATTGAAGCATGTAAACCTAGACTAGCAGTATCCCAAAATAAAATTAGGAACATAAAAACGTCAAACATGTCTCCTTGAAAATACAGTATATCATGACGTGTCAAAATGTATCAAATGATTGTTCAAAATAATGAAATGTGGACTTTTATCGATTAAATCAAAAACAAACACTATGATTACACATTTTGCAGTTTGCTTGTAATTATCAAATGCACCGACAGACAGTCATTCATAAGTTTGTGATACAGTTCCACTCGGATTTACAGTATCGGCTCTGAAACAGTATGACAGCACATATACTGTCCATACTGTCGGTTGTCATGCTTGTGCTCGTCTTTTTCTCCACTCTCATTCACACGTTCACACGCCGAATTAAATCCTGCTGCTCATTTGACGGCACAGATGCTGCAAATAACAAGTGTGACAGCGCCGAGCACAAGTGATGATAGTCTTTGTCTCCGAGTGTTTCTTGTGTGTTAACATAGACGTGTGAGCCAGAGAGTCCAACGAGTGAAAAAAAATGCATGTGTGCAAAAGAGTGATTAATGAATGCAGCATGTATGTGTGTTAGAGATTGAGAGTGATAGGTTGGAAATGATCAGGTCGGCGTTGAATGTTAAAAGCTGCAGATGGCCGGTAATGACATGCAGCGCTGATTTAATTTCTCTTGACATCTCTGATTTCTCGCCGTGACGTGTGCGGTGAATTTTCTCCTCTGACGGATCGTCCCCGAGGTTCAGCTCGGTCCTGATCGAAGACTGCATGCTAACAGTAGAGAAAGCACAAATGCTGAATGAAGTTTGACGAGTACGTTCCATGTTGTACGTTGGTCTTCAAATGATGCTCTCAGTCTGTGTTTTTAATGGACTGAGTGGGTGTCTGACTCTTTGTCCAGACTCATCGTTCACGTGTCAATTTAACACAAAACTCCTCACCTAGTTCCTTAGCAACACCAGTCGCTGCAGTCATCGTGGTGAGGGATGGTGGCCAGCGTTCTTTCTCAAGTCAATAAAAGTAAAACTCCAGCACTTCATCGCTTAATCCACAACATCAGCGTGACTCATGTGTCATAACAACTCCACAGCTGTGCTGTTCCAAAACTGGCTTTCAATACACTTTAATGTGTGCCTTTTTGTTTGTGCAGCCTCTCTGCGGGGGTTCTTCCTTGATGACAATGAAAATACATCCTGTACGCTGAAATATTTATTCACACAATGTCTGTTCTGTCTGACCTAATCAGGTAGATGTGCAGCATTAGAGTACGTCCCTATATGAGCTGCTTACATCCAATCAGTGGACTATAGAGATTCATTTGATTAATGTTCACCTGTAAGTGCATCCTCCATCAGTCAGGCAATAGCATTACAGAGATCATAAAGATATAAACACTCATGAAACCAATACATCTTAAGCATTATCAAGGCAATCTAGAAGTCGACCGGTAGAAAAAATGCTTAAATCTGTAGGAAAAAAAAATTTGGCACTAAATTCAAAATGACCAACTACTTGCTGCGTTTAGTTCACGGCAATATACACGTGTACTGAATTTCATACGTATAGGCGAACGTTTTCAAATTAGAGAGCCATTTTGCCACACGGGCGCCCTCACCACTCACTGTAAATAAATATATCAGCTGTAATCTGAGTTTGTTATCTAGTGCACCCTGCTCCAACGCATCTGTCACCTAATAAGTTGTGTAGTTCCATACAATTGCTGCAGGAAAGAAAATATGGAAAAATAATCCGTCTATTTCATCATCATTATCATCATTATCATCATTATTCTGCAGCCCACTGAGATGAAAGTAAAATAGTCCCGATGCTCACCACGATAAACTTTGTATTCATGCTCAGCCCACCGGATCGCCGTTGTTCTCTCGGTTGGAGAGTCTTTTTTTTTTTTCTGCTCTCATGAGCGCATAGGGAGCGTTGCATTCTGGGTCGGGTCAGCGCGGCCCACGCGCTCGCTCTGTTTGAAGATTTCCCCCACAAGACTCAGTCAACAAACACCTACGCTCGTAATAAAGCACACTGTCGGCTGCCATGATGGGCTCAGACCACAGGAGGAGATTACATTCAGCCGTATGCTCGTTTTCAGATCAGCTCGCCAACGTGGAAAAAGAGAGACAAGGCTGCTGTCTATATATCATCGAGAGGAGGAGGATGTACAGGCTGCTGAGTAATAGGAAACAAGACGATTAAACTGCTGATAAAGCAGTTAAACTATAGTCATTAAATTCATATGCAGCTCAGGGAAGCTTTTACATTCACACTTATAAATACCTGGGGTGGATTTAGATTGTCAGTAATGCTAGCGGCACGGCTCCAGGGGGTAAAATGTCTCCGTCTTGGGAGTTTTGATCAAACATCGTCAAAACTCTGAATCATTCATTGAAATGTCTGAGCGTCTACATCCTGGTTTGGCGCCAAAACTGTACAGATATGGATGAAACCTTGAGACTTTAATGATCCCACCGTGAGGTTTTAGGTGAAATCTCTCAAAAATGCTATGGCCGTGACGTTTGGCACAAATATTCATGTCAGGATGAATTGTAATAACATTGGTGATCCTCTAACTTGCCACATTGCTCCTTCATCAGGTCAAATTAGCAATGCTAACGCGCTAAAATAAGATGGTGGTCATCATTGCGTATGTGTTAGCACGCTGATGTTAGCATTTAGCTTTAAAGCATTGCTGTGACGGCATCATGACAGCAGACTTTTAGTCCTGCTAAAGGATGAAGAGAAAACCCAAGAATAATGTTTCTTAGGAAGTCGGCTGGGCGCTGCCACGTGACGAGGTCCACAGTGAAACATCAATATGGACGATGACATCATTGTCGGAGGTGCACTATGTGTTTCTGTGTTGCCTCAGAGTCACCGGAGGGCAGGAATTACTCATTAGCTCACCACTGCAGTCACCGCTGCTTTCCACCATCACTCAGAGGAGCAAGAGGTCTGCAGTTAGACCATCATACAACCCCTCGCTGGATTTAAAAGGATCTTCATCTTCGCACCACATGTCCGTCACTTAGCTGTGTTCGACCTCAGACGCTTAAAACAAAGTTAGTCGAGAAAACACACAGATAACAACAGCATGGTTAACACCGCTGCCAACAATGTAACCGGGCAACTTGACATTAGTCTCAAAAACAACATCAATTCTGCATTTTCTGTGTTCCCTGGTGCTTTTTAAATCACAATGACGGCTCAGAAGTCAGCGGCACTGTTCCATAACCAAACCCTGCTAGGAGGTTTCACTCCTGTAAAGAATAATGCAAGATCTTAAAGTGTGGCTTAAAAATAAACTATGAGTTTATCAGATTATTGATACATTAAATGCACAGTATGCAGTTCCTGCCACTCTGGGTTTGTAAATCAGAAGTGTGGGATCATGGGAGTTGTTGTACGTGTAGTAAAACAACCACCACTGCTGATGGACATCGATTGATCGGACCATCTCAGACAGACTCTCTCCCAGAGGTTATAATGATGGGCAACCAAAACGCACCATTATCTTGAAATGTTTAAAATGACGTCTGTGGACGCAGACGTTTTTGCAAAGAGACTCAATTTCTGAAGAAGTAATTTTCTTCATTAAATGATTTGTATTGGCTCCTTTGTAGCGAGCACCTTGACGGGTCAAAGGTTAAATCAATACCATCCCTCTGACATTAATCAAGATAATATACACTCTTTGTGTGAGTTGGTTTAGAAACACACACACTGTCACTTAGGAAGTCATTGAATGCCCTCCAGACCTGTGCAGGGTGAGATGCAACATTTAGTTTTCCTTTTCCAACTACTGCAGGAACACACAGGCTGTTGTTAGTCATCTCGGCCCAGACAGACAAAAAAATACATCCTCATGTGGCAGCTCTGGCTATCACCCATCCACCAGCATTTTTTCATCCATCCTCATCCATCATTTCTCTATCAGCTGCCCTGGGCTGGGCTTCGAGGGGAGTCCTTCTGAGGTTGTGTGAGGAATTGCATCAATTATTCATGTCTTGTTCTCTGGCCACAAGGACAGAAGTGCCAGAGTCGGCTTGGCCCTCAGCAGTGATGTATTGTTGCGATTAAAAAAAAAGAAAAGAAAAAAAGGAAAACCTCTTCTGCTGGCCTCGGTCCAGCTCCTGCTCATCTGCACCAACAACAGTGTGACATCTGCACACGGTCGCACAGGAAGTGACAGTTTTATTCAGCTGCACCATGTTCCTGCGTGGCTGCAGGCCAATCCTGGCTAACAACATAACAGCAGCCTCTAAAGGAGGGTGTGATGATTGGTTGTTAGGCTTTACTGGGTCATAGCTCCTCCCTGGATGCAAAGTCCCCTTTGGGAGAATCTGCAGCCTAACATGAGTCACGTCATTGTTCCCCTGCTCGGGCTCTCAGTGTGCACCGTCACCCTGGTGGCACCGAGGCGGCTAGCAACACCATGTCAAACACGGTGACGTCAGCTCTCTGCATCCATTTTGGCTGTGCTCACTGCAAAATGGACTGAAGAGGATGTCGACCGGGGGCAGCTGAGAGGTGCAGTTCAAAACCTGCAGCACGGTAGACAAAAAGCTGTAGTGCACAACACAGCTGTCGTGCACAAAGGGAGGTTTCCACGGCGTGTACCAGCAGCTCAGATCGGTCTAATATTAGGTACATTAGCATTCACTGCTGGTGTTACATCTAATATAACAGTGTTGTGATGTGTGTCTCTTAAACTGAAGGTGTTTTTGTCAGAAAATGGCTGATCTGTTCACGACAGATAAATGACAATAAATCATGAACATGTGACAAATCAACCATTACTAATACAGCAACATCAGGTGATAAAGTCAATGTATCTGTTTTGAGCAAGTGTAAACACATAAATGGCTTCTGGGAGACAAAGCTGACAACATCTCCTGATTGGTTCTGACTAAGGAGTAGAGAACATGCTATGGTAGCATGCCAAGGTGGACACACTAAAGCATGACCTGCCTTATCATCTATTCTACTCTACATGGGACCATAATTTATTAAATGAACATCATGCTGTGTTGAAGAAGACGTGACACTAAAGATTGAGAACATAAACTCATCGTGTAACTGTTCACTGAGGTAACAAATCAAGCGAGACGTAGGATCATTTTCTCATAAGCTTAAATGGTAAATGGACTCATCCAGTCTGCTGATTGTCCAAAGCGCTTTATAACACTTGCCACATTCACCCATTCACACACACATTCATACACTGATGGCACAGGCTGCCATGCAAGGTGCCGACTGCACATCAGGAGCAATTTGGGGTTCAGTAATTTGCTCAAGGACACTTTAAGATGCAGCTCAGCTCAGCCCAGGGGGGAGGCAGGATTCACAACCGTTAAAGTCGCCCCCTAAAGTCAGAGGATCAAAATCATCAGTATTCATCCTCTGGGAACCATGAATGCTGAATGAGTTCCATCTTTGACCTGCTGGTGGTGCTACATGAAAATTAAGGTGTTCATCCTCTGAATGTCACAAGAATCAAGTACAAATCGGACCAATATGCTGGAAACACTGACTGTACCACAACACTAAAGGTGACTGAAAGATGAACTTCAAGGCAACGACACTACCTCCAAGGAGAAAGTGCATTCTTCCTAGACACCAAAAAAAAAATGTAGGCCAGACTCTCCGTTCAGATATAATCACCGTTACACCGTGCAGATGCTCGGCTGCAGCTCCTCTCTCTCACTGAACAATGGATGTTTTTTTATGGTTGTGTGAATTCAATTGTTGTCACTACAAGCTTTGCTCTCGCTTCTCTGTGCAGCGTGTGTCATCTCTCTGCTGCCGAGTTCAAGATCAATCTACCACAAACAGTAAAGTAAGCCAGCGGAGGGGAAAAAAAGAGGAGCTGATTTATTTCACAGGTTCCATGGTTCCTTAATAATCTCCTACAGGGCTTTCCTGAAATTACTGTAATTTGGAACCAATTACAGGGAAAATAGAAGAAATAATCCTAGACAGTACACTTATTAAAGGACTAGTTTGTGATTTGACAGGTGTTTCAAATTGGATCTAGAGACAGGATTTGATTAGCATATCCTTGCATAAATCTGGCAACAGCGTAGCATTTTTTATGTACAAAAAACAAAAACAGATGACACAACGTAGTGATTGATGAGCCTCCAAAATACTGGAAGGCTTACTTTTGTTTTATTTTGGAGAAAGACAGATTCGTGTTGGTTTCACAGGGCGTTATGTGCAGTTCCTAATCTTTATGCTAAGCTAAGCTAACTGTCTCCTGGTTTAAGACCAGTTATAAGAGTGTTATAAGTCTTCTCTAACTTACTTTATCTAACTCCCAATGAGAAAGCAAATATGAATATTTCCACTCATGTATTTGAGTTTTTCAGAAAACTAGCAAAGACACAATGTCTCTGGCAGAAATCCACTTCTCTCAAGTATATATTATATATTTATTATAAGCCTTATTCTCAGAAACGTTGCATTGACTATCATTCTAGCAATTAATTGGAATTCATCAGGGATGTACCAGTTGACCACTGTCTCCATTTTCCCTATCGTTAGTTTTGGGGGTTCAATACCACCATTAGGGGGTAAAAATCTGATATCGTATGTATCGTATAACACACTCAATATTAGCATAAACAAACATGTTTTCCAATCGTCCTTCAAATATGGTTATGAAGCACACAAAGATATCTATCTCATGGAGGAAGGACAGTTTATAGTGCAGTGAGACTTTACGAGTCATTTATACTTTTTACACCGAGCATCTTTACTATCGATAGTAACCGCCAACCAAAACATCAACGCGGAATTTAACTTACACATATTACTTTCTATCGATTTATTGCTAATGAGGACATTTTATGATCACTGACGACTTATTGCATAACTGGCAGTCAATTAAGAACCAGATATCATGACTATAAAAACAAAGCTAATCACAGGGCTGATGAGTATTAATCATATGCATGTGCTTATAAAAGCAGAAAACAGTCAGCCAGACATCTCGTCTCCTCTGGAACACAAGAAGCTGTCAGCGGTTAATGAAGAGTTATGTGCTTGACACTAATCGTCGCTTCGACCGACCCATCTGGAGACGACGGAGAAGGCCATCGATTATTCCCTCAGACTCGCAGTAAATCTTTAGCAGAGAGGAACATTTCAGCAGCATCACGAGCCAAAAACAGATCAGTGCAGAAAAAAACGATGCAGCACAAATGAACCAGCGCTCGTCTAAATGTTGAAACAGCTGCGCTAATTGCTGATAACGACAACACCCGGACGGGGCAGTGAGGGTGGATGTCTGCCCTCTGCTGCGCCGCAGCCCTGGTTTTGTTTTTTATTCTTCCTGTTCTGTAGATGTTATGCTAATGTCTCCGGCACCGCTGCTCCCAGCTGCAGGGGGAGGCGAGTTGTAACTTGTGACAAGGCTAATCTCCACGGACGGACCGGAGCACGGCCCAATCAGCAGGGGTAGCAGGCAGAAAATGAGAACACCAAACAGAGCAGCTCCCTCAGCTCCTCCGGGCTTCAAGTGGAGCTCCTGCGTTAAGCTGTGAGGACGGAGCTTTACACGGGAGCGTCGGCCTCACCTGCAACACGGCTGTCGAGTCACTCTGCTTCTGTTTTGCTGAGAGACGTCTGGTGAGGCCTGAGAGCCGCATCGATTAATTGATTAGTCGCTCGAGGGAAAATTAGTCTCCTACTGCTCTGATAATTGTTTTCAGTCATTTTTCAAACCAAAATATCAAACGTTTGTGTGTAAATTAGAGGATTTGTTGCTTTTCTTTGTCATTTATGACAGTAAATGAAGAGTCTTTGGGTTTTGGACTTTTGGTTGGACAAAAGAAGCAGTTTGAAGAGCATTTTTCACATTTCTTTCATATTTTAAAGACTAAACAATGAATTGATTAATCCCCACTGTAATCTATTGTCTATAATCATATAAATCAACATATTTCTGATTCTTTTCTTATAAATTACAGATTGAAACAGAACCTGGACACACTGGCTGTGTCTCAATTCAGGGTCTGCATCCTTCGAAGGACTCGGCCTTTGTGGTCTTCGAAGGCGAGTCCTTCAGAGAGACCTTGTTAACCGCGTCAGCTGTTGTTAAATGGGACGGTCTCGCCTTTGGAGCATTTCCTGGTTGCATCACCAGATGTTTTACCCTTACATCACGATTTCTGCCACCCAGGCCGCGTCAGTGACGATCTACACCACGCGATGTCGCTATTTTTTTCGGGCATGCAAAGAATCTTGGGGTATGTGAGGCCACAGAGGATAGTAGCGGCACATCCTCCAAAAAGAGGGAAAAGGAGGCCGCGACAATCTAAAACCCAACAACATGCAGTTTAATATCATATGTGAGAAAAAAGGTATCAGATCCAAACATTTAAGAAGCTTGAACCACCAAATATTTGACATTTTTGTTTGAAAATGATCGACACAACTAACACTTCTGTCAACCATTTAATAGTCTTATTGTTGCAGCTGTAAAATAGCTGTTTTGAAGATCTCGTTTGACTTTGCACCAATCTTTGTCTTTGCCACTGCAAACGTGGAGCAACACTACCAACAGCTACAGCCTGGTGTGTTGTATGTTGAGCTACAGCTCCACTAGGATTCTTATTGAAAACCTTAAAACCTTCTGTATTTAATTTGTCTTTAAAATGACAAAAAAAAGTGGTAAAGATGGTCAGTGTGATCTCCCAGAGCCCACGGTGACGTGTTAAGGCAGGAACACACTGGCCCAAACGTTGGACGTCTGAAACGCTTGGGGAGACTCAGACGAGTTCAAACAAATCTGAGGATTGGACGCCATTGGACACTCTGATTTGGCGGTTTGCTAGCGAATCAGCACAGTGTGTGGGAGGGGTGGAAGTGACAATGGTCTGCACTCCATTCCGTCATTTCCTGTTTTCATGTTTAGGATTACTTGCACGAGACTTTTCTGCTGAACTGGTCAGACGAGAGGCAGCAGGTGGTCAGATAAAGGCAGCTGGCCGTTGGTTTGAGTCTGGGCGGTGTGTGTGGGGCCTTTAAGGTGTCCTGTTTTATTCATCCAACAGTCCAAAACCAAAGGATATTCAGTTTACTATCATGTTTGAGAAATAAAGGCACAATCAATCCATGAATCAAATTATTGTTGCAGCTCCAACTGGGATGTTTGAAAGCTCTCCGATTTGACTTTGCAGCGATCTTTGTCTTCGGCAGAAACACAACCGATAATTACAGCCCTGTGTGTTTAACGTTGAGCGACAGCTTGACTAGAAGTCACATTTAAAAAACTTCCACACAATGATTTTTCACTGTGAAGAAGGCCTAGGGGTTCGAATCTCCCTCCTGGCATGTTCTCCTTCCTACACCTGCATGTTGAGCGCGGCACAACACTGCACAGGTGTCGAAGAAAAGGACTGACTGGTTGAGAACACCTGACTAATCCTCCTGAAGAACAGCTGCTATGATTGCATCAGAGCATAAAGAGAAACAAACCTGCCAGCAGGATCTGGGTTGATGCTGCTAACTACTCTACAGAGGAGCTGTGGAGGTAAAGATGTTACCAGGCTGATCGGAGCTAATTGAGAGTCTGAGAGTGTGTCAGGCTTCCAATCACAAACCATAAATCACATCAGAGGAGGATGTCAGTGGTCCTGCAGGTCTGCAACAGAAGCTGCTCCCCTCTCACTGCCGCCGCCACCTCTTTCCTCTGGGCTGGATAAAATTAACAGCTCAGAAACTGCCAGAGCTGCAATCATGGCTGCCACAGGGACAGAGACATCACACAAGCAGGCAAGTTGTAAAAGCACAGAGCAAGACCTGAAATCCCAGACTCGCTCTCCAGCATCCTCTCCCTCCTCACTCCAGAGTCAAAGGACACGGTGTCCCTCCTCTGGGGCAAAAGCACTGCCATAAAACACCGCAAAGCATCACCACAGAGGAAAGACGGGAGAAAAAAAAACTGCTCATCACTCTTTCTCCATCACATTCCCCCCCTGCTGGGTTTCTACAAGGTCATTTTGGCGCACGACGCAGGACGGGACACCCTGCAACGACGACGCTCCTGAGCTCTCCCGGATCATCACACACATGAAATACAACAACACAAGAGCAGGACAACTTTTATAAAAAAAAAAAAAAGGTGAAGGTGGGACATTATGAGCGTGTGGTGAGGAGAGAAGGTGGCACAGGCGACGGAAGGGGGGAGCAGCAAGGGCATCTGTGCCAAGGAGAGAAAAATCTCCAATTTCCAATCAGGCTGCACATTAACCGGATCGATCCTCTGTGAGCTGACCTTATGTGCTGTTTAACGCCATTTAAACACCCCGTTACCTCCGTCCCTGCTTCCCCTCCTCCTCCTCCTCACAGCGGAGCCTCCGCGCTCGGAGGGGATGATGGTGATCGCTCTTAACGCACAAAACCTCCGCGCAAGAGCGAAGGGCGCTTCTTTTTTTGCACAAATCCGCTACTAGAAATCTCAAAATTCCATCTGAATGCAACGTTACAAACGAAAAAAACACCTTCCTCCTCACGCACAGGTCGACTTACTCCTTGATTTCCCTTCAGGCGCGGGTGTAGGGGTCACGGCGCTGCGCAGCTCGGGCCTGTAAACTCATCTTTAATGCTGAATAAAATGTCGACTTGTACCTTAAATTGCATTTGAATCCTCCTGCTATCGCGCACCAAGAAGCGAAAACGCCGGCAGAAGAGGAAATTAGCTGATTAATGCATTAAAAAGGAGGATAAAGATGGAATTGCGCGTCTGCGGAGGATGATCCGTGTCTTACCTTTTCCTGGAGAAGGTCAGCGCGTATTTAGGGTTTTCTTTTTTTTCTTTTTCTTTTTTTTTCCTCCGTGCAGGGAGTCACCCCGACAACCTGAAGCGAAAAGGTCCTGTGTGCCCCTGTGATGTGCACTGACGTAGTAGCAGAGAGCTGCACCCTCCTCCGCCCCCTTCACTTACTACACAACATCCCTCTTGGATGGAGACACCGCCCCCTCCTCCTCCTCTTCCTCCTCCTCCTCCTCCTCCTCCACTCCCAGCAGCAGACACCATCTCTCTCTCAGAGCAGAGGGGGGGCTCGCTGCTTTGCACGAAGCCTGAAAACAGTGAAGGTGATTTATTTCCCTTTTTTTTCTGAGCCATTAAATCATTTGTGAGCTTGAATGTTTTACAGTCAGACTGGGACTGGGACGCACGCGGGCAGGTGGAGGCTGCTCGGTGGATCTCTGCTAGATTGACGTTTTGCTCCATCTGCAGCAAATGGGTGGTGCAATGAAGTGTGCAAGACGAGCCTCTCCCCTGCACGTGCTTGGGCTCGTGCCTATAATTGGCCATGTTATAAAGGAGAAATCACAAGGATGCCCCTGGTGGAAAACCAGTGAAGCCTGAGAGGGATGGGATGCAAATCTGACTGCAGTCAGAGTCAGAGAGGAGCTGAGAGCAGGAGGAGCTGAGAGGAGCAGGAGGAGCTGAGAGCAGGAGGAACTGAGAGCAGGAGGAGCTGAGAGCAGGAGGAGCTGAGAGCAGGAGGAACTGAGAGCAGGAGGAGCTGAGAGCAGGAGGAGCTGAGAGCAGG
>CAEMYA010000169.1:1267902-1317687 GCA_903131615.1 Diplodus sargus | reverse complement strand
GAGGAGCTGAGAGCAGGAGGAGCTGAGAGCGGGAGGAGCTGACAGCAGGAGGAGCTGAGAGCAGGAGGAGCTGACAGCAGGAGGAGCTGAGAGCGGGAGGAGCTGAGAGCGGGAGGAGCTGACAGCAGGAGGAGCTGAGAGCAGGAGGCAGAATCACCTCCAGGTCGACACTACAGGAGCTTATACACTCAGTCTGACTCAAGATGTCTCTGGTTTACATGATGTGAAGTCACTGTAACATCTGTGACAAAGTCAGTCTTCATGATGATTAAATATTCATGGATGTTATTGAAAAAATGTACACCTTGACTGTGTATTTTGTGCGACCCAAGAAGAGTGAACGTTCTGACACAACGTCAAAACCACAAGGTGTGTCCAAGATTTATCTGCAGAGCATCATACAGACAGAAGACGGCTTCAAAGTGCTTTATAGGAGTGCAGAAATACAATAAATCCTTTAATTCAGTCGAGCCTGATCCAGTTTGAAATGAAACGTTTAAATCCACTAGATTCAGATTTGTATTGAGATCTTATTTGAGATATCAGCCACCTTAATACAGCTGAGTTTTTAAGTTTCATGCATCGCTCCCTGAGAAATAGACACAAATGTTAAAAAGAAAAAGGAAATCAAGTGAGAAAAAATGAATCCTGGATCTGAACCAGATGACTATTCTGGGCTGAGATCCGTCCTCCATCCAAGTTTTGTGGAAATCTGTTCAGTAGTTTTTTGTGTTGAAGATAAAAACAAAGCTAATGAGAGCAGCGACACTGAACCAGAACTGATAACAAAGATGATAAAATGATGCATTTTTCTTTAGTAATCTAATTCTCTAATTCTCATTCTGTTTTTGCATCAATTGAATGTAGACCAACTGCTATTGAAGATGTCTTGATTTACCAAAAATGTGCTTATCAAGTGAGATAAAACTAAAATATAACTTAAAATGCAAGAATTATGAGCTGAAATGGCTTCAAAAACAAAGAGGTGAAAGCAGATAAAAGGGAGATTTGAACTGATAAAACAATAAAAGCGTCCTCATTCAGCACACGAACATAAACGCTCCTCTCTTCACTCCGATGTCATCGTGGCCTCTGATTGGTCTAAAAGCCGCATGACCTTCATTCGTGGTCACGCACGTGTGTAACTCAGGTTTCCGGTGACACTCCAGCTGTCGTCTAATTGTCACCGGATCAGACGAGGCCTTTCATCCGGCCTCGGGCTTTCAGCTGCTTTTGTCTGCGTGGGTCATCTATTGATCAGCTGGCTGCTATCTGCAGGCGCCGCGCCTCCATCGCCCGTCCGGCTCGGGCTGATAGTGAAGAGTGACGACACGGTGGAACCTTAGAAGAAAGATTATATCCCCTTAAAAGACATCAGTGCATGATTGTAATGTTTTACACAGACTGTTTGGAGGAAGTTTAAGCCTCATGACAGCATCTCTCTATGACGAACTGACCTACTGATGTATCACAAGATGTCTGCAGGAGCGAGTACCAGACAAACAGTGATTTATTTAATGATTCACTTAACTACAGGATAAACCCGTTTCTTTTCAAAGGGTGTCCTCAGAACAAACTACCTAGGAACATCCACAACAGAGACATCAAACTACACCTGCTACATCCATCTGTAAAGTAGCGTTTTCTCCAGGTCATGTAGGTTCATGTTCCATCAGCGGGAGCTTCTTCAGCCTGCGGTGTAATGGAAGCAGTCGTCTGAAGAAAGCTCTCCACAGGAAGAGCCAACCTGCGATCTGACCTCATCGATTGTCTTTCTCCATGCGTCCATGTCTCCGTCCTCCCGACCTCCCGTCCTCTAACCTGAGCACAGACACGAGGGGTTCTTGCCACAGTTCAGCACCGGACTCCTCCTGTCACACACGGTCATCAGCAGGTCAAAGGTCAACAGGTTAACCTTCCAGGCAGTAATGTCACAGATTGTAGATTTACTGTAAATTAAAAAAAAGGACCTAAAAAGAAAAACTCTTGTATCCTTCGGGTTCAGACACAGAGGAGCAGGAAGAGCCCTGAAGCTCCAGACAACCAGGAAACGTTTGTACCGTCGATGAGCTTCTGAGGCCCTAATTGTAACAATCCATTAGCAGTGGTCGGCTCTTGTCATCGAATTTCTATCTGATTGAGCGTGTAGAATGAGCGGCGGGCCGGCTGATGAGAGAAATCACTCTGATTAGTTGTTCAGCTGAGCAAATCAGAAAGAGAAAAGGAAAGGGAAGCTCCTCGAGCCGCTGGAGTGTCCATGATTTCACCCGTTTAGCACAGATTCTTCTTCTCCTCTCCTCTTCACCGCTGCAGTTTGCTTCTTTATATCAGACCGGTTCTTCATTATAAACTAGTCGGCCATCAGCTGGAGTCTTCACAGTGTGTTTAAGTGCAGCTTTTTCGCTCAGACCATATTTTGGTTATGTTTTAACCTTTTAATCCGAGTTTTCAGAGACATGGATAGACTCCCTACAGATACTGTATCCCAGTGTCTGGAAGCAGCTCATAGTGACTGAAGAGATCCAGACTCACCTGCAGGTGGACCATCAGGAACCTGGACACTTGCTGTGTCTCAATCCAGGGTCTGCATCCTTCAGAGGAGCATTTGAAGGCCAATTACGTCAAAGCGCTGTGCGAAGGCTGTCCCAATTCGAAGGCTCCTCCAAATGCTCCTTCTTTTCCCTCTTTTTGGAGGATGCACCGCTGCTATCCTTTGTGGCCTCACACATCCCAAGATTCTTTGCGCACCCGAAAAAGAAGAAAGAAAGAGAGAAAACAGCGACATCGCGTGGCGTAGATCGTCACTTTCGTGGACCTGGGCGGCAGAAATTGTGATGGAAGAGTAAAGCATGATGTGACACAACCAGGAAATGCTCCAAAGGCTGATCCGGTTAACAAGGTCTCTCTGAAGGACTCACCTTCAAAGACCTCAAAGGACGGGTCCTTCGAAGGATGCAGACCCTGAACTGAGTTACAGGAATATGAACAACCAGGATTTGGAAGTTGTTACACACTCTCCACGTTTGTTGCTGTTATTCTCTCTTCCTCCTCTCGACTCTCTCCTTCCTCAGGTGCTCCTGATCAGGTGATTAGATCCTGCGTCATGTTCAGGTGTGGTTGGAGGAGAAGGAGCAGTGCTGACTGTTTAAGTGTTTCTGTCTTTTACCTCTTTTGATGCTTCTCTTTTCTTCCGAGGATGGAGGTGTATAATAGTCCTGTTTCTTCCTCGTTTTGATGAATTTTGGTATCATTTGTAAATAAAACTCACGTCTTTTTCCAAACTTTTATGCAGATATGGCTAATTTTGTATATGTTGCTGGTCACAAGGTCGAGCCAGCTCTGTGTTCATAATCAGAAACATGATCATGGCGGTATTGTTACTGTTACTGTAGATAACAGCTGTAGCAAATAAACTACAGTGAAGGTTTGGTTCACATTCAGCAACTAAAAGACTTGGAGAGGTAAAAAAGATAAAGATTACAGTTAAAAAGAAACTCCAGGTCTGTGACTGGACACAAACTCTGGTCTCATGATCGAAAGTCAAAGCACCAACACAACCCTGACCTCCACTTTTCATTACTCTCCACTTCACTACATAAAGAACATATTTGTGCTGCTGTAGTGCTGAAAGTTTGCACCAGGAATAAATGATGAGGTGTGTAAATTTCCAATATGAGCATAATGTTGGTTTGGTTCAGCATAAATCAATTGTATAACAAAATAGATTTAACTGAAAGAAAGAAAGAAAGAAAGAAAGATAGAAAGAAAGAAAGAAAGGTGATTGGACCGAGCAGATGAACTCAGCTGCACTGGTTTCCCGGCAGCAGCAGCCTGCAGCTGAAAGTCCTGACACACCAGATCATCATCTCAACAAACCCAAATACACCGCCAGAACCACAGTGCAGCGCTACAGTGTGTGTGTGTGTGTGTGTGTGTGTGTGTGTGTGTGTGTGCAGCTGTTGGACTCTAATGTTTTTTTAAATGCCTCTTCTTTACCTGACTAACAAAAAGGTCGCGGCCGGCTGACACACCGTCTGATCTGCAGACAGGATCAGATTTCCCGACACAATAACAGACTCAGGGTCAGTTTATGATGCGGCTGCACAGGTTCTGATCAACAGCTTGTTAATGTTGCTGTGATGAGTCTCAGCAGGAAACACAGGCTGGATATGAAACTGTCAGTTAAGACTGATTATATATATTTGTTCATTTTTAAAATCTTGTTATTGACCGCGAGGCAACTCAAACTCTGACAAACAGTGAGACTCTCATTCTTCTGAGAGCTTACAGCAGGATCTGTATGTGACAACACAATTTTCAACTATAGTTCTGCAGTTGCTTTATTTTGCATCTCAAATGATGAGCAGTGAAATGTTTGTGCCTCT
The DNA here is from genome assembly GCA_903131615.1 of Diplodus sargus. NCBI lineage: Eukaryota > Metazoa > Chordata > Actinopteri > Spariformes > Sparidae > Diplodus > Diplodus sargus. Next base: position 1,313,302 of record CAEMYA010000169.1, on the reverse strand, counting down.
TTGAGCTGTATGTCTGGTTTGAGGGTAGATGCTTGTCGCCATCTGGTGGAAACTTGAGTTAATGCTTACAGACAAACAATGTCACTGAGCAAACCTCCAGTCAACCTGAGGAACTACTCTTCAGTGATAAAGTAATCTGATTTCAAAGCAAAAAGCTTAAAATAAAGTGCTCTGTAACTCCCATAGTCTTCGTATTTTAAACATATCACAAAGTAAAGTGTTCCTCCTTCTGCTTGGCTCTTTAAACTTGCACTCTTTCCCCAGTCTAAACTCTGTGAGTGTGTCCAGATCCTCCTGCTTCCTGTCAGAGTGTAAATAGTTTCTGTCTGAATGAAGACTTTATGTCACACGAGTCTCCAGGAAGCTGCAGCACTTCACCCTGATTCTCCTCTTACAACTGGATCTGCCTGATTCTTCCACTGCGAGGCTCTTTGAAAGGAACTGGTGTTTTTCAGCAGAGCAACATTTCCTCCTCAGTGAACTTTAATGTAAGAATGTAAATGATATAATAATAATGTGACTGTACAGAAGAGTGAGAGAGGCTGAAAATGTCATCAACTACACATAAAGGTCAGAAAACAGCCCGCGGAACACGAGAGAACTGGAGAATATGTATATATGATTAAATGAATTAGTGTGTGTGACTGAAAATATTAAATGTACAATATAAATTATATAACAGACATTTTTCAGGAAATGTATTTTGATCAGAAATATTCCTTTTATATGTTCATTTTATTTATCTTTTTTTATGTAAGACCTATATGACACTATATACATATTTCTTTAGAAAACTGTTTAAATACATTTAATTTGTTGATAAACATTAAATGTTTAAATGCATTACATTTTTAAATTTTAATATATATGTTTTAATGAAAATACATGAGATAACCAGCCATGTAACAGAAATGTGTATCTTAAAAATCTATTTTATTACTTAAAAAACATGAGAAAAATCGCTAAATGGGAAAAAAAACACATGTGTATGAATGTGTATTCCAAATATATATATATATATATATATATATATATATATATATATATATATATATATATATATATATATATATATTTACTATTAAAAATACAACTGGCAAAATAACAGCTAATGTGTATATATTTTTAAAATACATTTTTAAATTTAAATGTATAACAACAATAGCCAAAGAAAAGACAAACATGTGTATGAATGTGTATATATATAAATATATATATATATATATATATATATATATACACACATGTATTTTAGATAATTTATACACATACATACATATGTATGTATGTATGTATGTGTATATACATATATATGTGTGTGTGTGTGTGTGTGTGTGTGTGTGTAATATTTTGTAAACGTCACATTAAATGGTCAGATCAGGAGCAGCTCAGGGGAATCTGACCGGTTCTGGTTCTGGTTCTGGTGTGTTCGGGTCTTTCTCAGCCTCCTGCTGCTCCGCTTCAAGCTGATTGGTCGATTCTCTCTGATTGATGCAAATGAGGCTCCTCAGCTGCGCCCGCACCGCGCTGCTGCTGCTGGAGGAGGAGGAAGAGGAGGAAGAGGAGGAGGAACAGGACGGGAGGAACCATCGACAGCGACTCGAACATACCGACGGAGGCTCGGAATGAAAGTGGAGCTCTGTTTACCTCCTTCACATGCCCGCTGCTGCTGATGACGGTGATGATGATGATGATGATGATGATGATGCTACATCCTCTTCATTCGCATATTTAAACGCGTGGTGTGGGAGGAAGAGGAGGAGGAGGAAGAGGAGGAGGAGGGTGCTGCAGGATCTTTTTTTTGTTGTTGTTGCCCTGAATGTTAAAAAGACAACAGAGCGGCTGACAGACAGGATGACGCTCGGCTGCACGCAGGTCGCTGAGGTTCGGGTGTTACCATGAGAGGAACCGGCATGGACCTGCTGTGGAGGATCCTCGCAGCGCTCAGCTTCGACTGCTTCAAGGACTCGTCGTCGTCGAGGTGAGTGCTGATCGATCAGCCTGCGATTAGTGATCACACCGAGATATAATGAATCCTCCCTGCTGTGCTGCTGAGAGTTCACCTCCCTGTGGATTATCTGTGTAATCCTCACTGCAGAGGGAGGCTTTCTGGTGAAATGAATGAAATGTGAAATGAGATGAATTGAAGTGAAATGTCGTCCTCTTCTTCACAGTTGTTATGACAACAGGTCTCTGTGAGTCAGAACCAGAACCGGTCTGCTGCAGCTCTGTCTGGGTTCATGTTACACAACTTGGAAGGGGAAAAAAAATCAAAAAATCCCAATAAGTGTGGATCCAGGAGGAGATCTTTACTGTCTGTAGCATTGATTTTTTTTCCCTGCACAATCAGAGCGACTCCATGAATTCACACCACTGGTTTCCTCTCCTTTGGCTCGGTCGCCGGTGTGTTTTATCCAGGTATCCGCTGCGCTTTTTAATGAAGGGGAAGGCAAAAGAGTGGCAGACACAACACTTACTGACGGATTAATGTCAGCAGGCACTCCTCCTCCTTCCCAACGTTTGAAAAAAGATTGAGCAATCGCTCCGCTCCACCCTGACCTGGATCCTTCAGGTCTTGTTCTACCAGTTGTCGATTCCACGGAAACAAATCTGCACAAAAGCACCTGATCTTTTGTTGGTGATCGCAGCGTGTCCCCGCTGCTGCTGTGACATGTTTCTAAGGTTTGGCTCAGGGTGTTAAATGTTTCCTGCTGCATTTTTGTCCCGTAGAACTGACAGAAAAGCTGCAACAATCAATCGATTAATCGATAAACCGTCAGCTGTAAAGTAAAGGAGTATTTCCTAGGCAAAGAAAGTCAAACATTTCAGTTTTCGGCTTCTTAAATGTGAATGTTTTCTGGTTTCTTTCCTCTTCCATGACAGTCAACTGAATATATTTGGGTTGCAGGCAAAACGAGACATTTTAGGACGTTTTGTTGACCAAACAAATAATCACACATTAATCTACAATGAAGTTAATCAGCAGCAGCAGCCCTGAGTAGAGGTTTGATATATTTGGATTTGGATCCTCAGTTGGACAGAACAGGTCCTCTGCAGACATCAGCTCAGACTTTAATGGTCATTAGTCGCAATATTCAGCCAAACAAAGAGTGACTCAATGATTTTACAGACAGGTGGGACCACGAAGAGGGTTCAAAAGATAATCCAGAGGTGTTCCTGGTCTGTCAGCTGGGACCAGGAAGAGAAAGACATCCTGGTCCTGACTGCTTTAACCCTCAGCTCATCAGTCACACTGTTTCTGTTTAACCTCCTCACTCCAGCTTTTGTGTTTGTTAAACGTAAAGATACGTACCGTCGGTGCTTTTGGTCAAAGTCTTGGTAATAAGTCTGTTTCCTAAAATGTGGAACCGGTCCTCAGAGGATTGTGACCCAGATGTCCTGAGCAGCACATTTAACAGAGTGTCTAATGGAGCCGCTGATTCTAAAACACTTTATAAGAACACTCATCAGCCAACGTTTAGGATCCTTGTGATCCTCTCTGTGTGTTCGGAGCTTTGCCAGCTGCTCGTTCTTCAGTGGATTGAGTTGAATGTTACATTACATTCAGTATTTTTATTTCACTGGTAGATATTTGTACTGTGTTGACTTCAGGTTTTCTACCTGATACCTACTGAGCCTGTTTCTCATCAGGTTCTAGATATTTGCAAGTTAGTTGTTTACCAGATGATGTCATCTTGTTCCTTCTGGACAACACATTCATCTTTTTGTTCAGTTTACACATTATTTCATGATATCGAAGCTCTCTGAAGGATTGTGCAAATACCTACAAAACTTGTGATATAATTTAAAGCCATACTCCTAACTGATTGTTCAACAAATCGTTTCTTTCCTTCCTTCCTTCTCAGGTCTCCCACCAAGCAGAGCTCCAGCCAGGCCGGCAGCCTGGAGAGCAGCTCCCTGACGGGCTCCCTGTCTCTGGGCCCCGACCTGCCGCACTGCCAGTGCTGCATCACCTACGAGGCCCGCCTGAAGCGCCTCTCCTGCGGACACCTCTACTGCGACCCCTGCTGCGACCAGATCGTCAACCTGGCCTTCGAGGACATCGAGGGCCTGTCCGACTACCCCTGCCCCATGTGCAAGTCCATCCGGCAGCTCGGGGGCCTCGGCCCGTCCTCCTCCGGGTACTTCTACGGGCCCGACGGCATCCTGCAGCAGTGCACGGGGAAGGAGCACGGGAGTCGGTGGGGTTAAAGATCTGAAGACGGACTCTTTCCTTCAACTGTGACCTGGTCGGTTTTTAACGCACTGCCTCTTCCACGACAGCTCCGTGGTGACACGGACTACGACTACTGGCCGCCCTACTTTACTGTCTGTCTCTCTTTCGCTCTGTCGTCTGTGGTTATCAGGTGAAACGTGAGAATGCATGACACTAACATCCATCGGTTTAAAAAGTGCCAGAATGCGTCTCTTAGATGGTTGGAAAACTTGCACGTCGTCATAGGAAGCGTAGAAGAGAGTTCTTGTTACATCTCGGTCCATTTGATCCCAAAACTGTGGTGAAACAACACGACGATCATATTTTTAACCGCATGCAGGTTTTCTACCAGAACACTGATGAGTTAAAACACTGAGTTTCATTCTACTGAACATGACGCTGGAGACCAAACCCGAGCTTTACACGAGTTAACTGTGCAGTAGATATTTTTTAACATTTCCCGTCGGGCCGACTTCTTACTTGGTACATTTTCTGTGAAAGTATTTGAGCATTTTGCACATGATTCTCCAAGTGTTTTATTCTGACTGTACATATCATGCGGATCGGTTGGATTTTGCATTTTAATTCTATGGTTCGGTGCCATGCTACTTTTTAAGTGTTCCAGATCATATGTAAATATTTATTTTGTTAAAAAATAAAGTTTGTGAGCTGTGTATGAGAACGGAGTTCACTTTTTATTGCCTCCGCCAACGAGGTTGTGTTTGTATGTTGGTTTGTCAGCAGGATTCAACAAAAATTACTGAACGGTTTCACACAAAACTTGGATGGATGACGGGTCTCAGCCCAGAACAGAGCCCATTACATTTTGGTACATAGAGGAACAGGATGTTTTTAAACATTTTTGTTCAAATTCAAACTAAATATAAATGGTTATACTTACAATATAAATGTCATTATTATTGCTTTTTTGTCAAAACAGAATAAAAAAAAGCTGTTCTCAGAGGAAAAATAACGTCCCCAGAACAGTGTCTGAAGCTAGAAAGGTGGCGGGGTCTGCCACATATAAACAAAGTAAAAACGGTATAAATTGTGTTGTCCTTTTTAAAGTCAGTTTGTTTATTCAGTCATAAAAACAGAGTTTTTATATTGTTTAAGCATAAAAAAGAAAAAAAAAACAGTCAATGAGGATCTTTCTCTACTGATTAAAATGTCTTCCTCAAAACTACGTAATGCACCTTTAATTTCTCAGAGAACAATGGATGGATCTTGATTTAAAAAAAACAAAAAAACTATTGAGTTAAGGTAGCTGGTATCTACGAGCAAGTACAATTTGATGCAGATCCAAAAAGAAATCTGGATCTAGCAGATATAAACATGTTTTGTTGTTGGATTAGACTGGATCGTATTAAAGGGTAAATTCACCCAAAAAATGAAAGTCATCTGAAAGCCAAAGAACACACAGCTGAGAGTTGATGACACTTTAATTCATCAGGATCAAAACATGCGGATACAAAAAAAATATGTACATCTGGCAAATTAAAGCGATGTTCGTACCAAAAAACATTAAATTACACATTGATACAGACCGACAGGTGACGCGGAGGGTCTAAGTAGGTTTCCCATGCAACAGGACAAAGACGATGTCGTGATTTTCTCCCCAGGAGGAGAAGCAAATGCATTGGCATCACACCTGGAAAGCTCTGAAATTGTAGCTGATATCAATGTGCCTGGATATGAAGTGATGTGATGAATATTTACAAGAAGTTAATAATTCATAGTGCTATCAAGTGAGGTACCATTTGACATGAGAGAAGGTCGGCATCACTCATCGACTGACGGATGTTATCCCGCCTGGAAAAAATCAAGAAAAACATGCTGTGTCAAATACATAACGGTGCTGTTTCACTCGTCCGTGGGAGTGACGCCAGTGCATCTACTTGACACCCACATCATGCGAACGACAACCTGTTTGGATTTAAAGGCGCAGGACCCTATAATTCCCTTTGTGCTTTAAAATACAGTCAGACACGTCCAAGTCCTTGACCCAAATGCTGGCTGCATACTAACACACCTCCAGGCAGGAAGAAAAGACCGAAAATAAAAAGTAAACACAGGAAGAAAGAAGCTTCCCTTTTTGTTTCCAACACTGGCACCTTCTCAAAAGGTACGGCAATCAAAAGGCAGAATCATGTTTGTGTTTTTCAATTCCACCATAAGAAAATGATGGAGATATTCTTAATGTAATACTAAATGTGGTCAGAAATCACACTTTATCTACATGTCTGACATCAAAAATCGACCCATAATGGTCAGAAATACTTAAAAGAAAGATATGATTATATCACTAAAGCCCTGAAATGATGTCAGTCGTGCAGGACTGGAGCCACATCCACACACATACAGGCTCTGAACTGAATATAGGCCTCTCGCTCCCGAGCATGCATGCAAGTGGAGAGATATGAGGGCAGTACCAAAATAGCTCTCATGCCCTAAATTCCACATTTGAGTCACTGGACACAGCGCCGGCAGTTCAAAAATGACGCTTTTCCAAAAAAACAATAATTTCTCATACAATGTTCTACTTCTCTATCTGAAGCCGAGATACAAAACTACTAAATTAATGTGCGTCTGTGCACGCTAGAGTTACATAATAAAAACTTAAAGGGCTAGTTGTAAAAAAAAGGCTTCTGCAGACACGTCGCCTGATGCCACTTCTCCTGTCACAGTGTCCTTAAGACCCGCCTCATCACACCTCCGCGCCCTGCCCAGACATCGTGACCCGTTCTGGATAAGAAGATAAAAATGGAAACTACAAGCGTCATTTCCTCCTTGAAGGGTGACAAGAAATGTGTCTACTGCATCGTAAGATACTGCAAGATGTGCTTCTGAAGCTCTCTTGGTTTACCTTGTGAAACATCTTCAGCCCTTTTTCTTTCTGTCTTTGATATACTCATCAGTGGAATATTGAATACGTTGAGTTTCTTTACAAATATACAAAACAGTTGTCACATTTTTTAATACAGTACTGACGATAAGTAGCAGAGTCAGGAGCTGTTGCACTGATTATTTCATATTACTGCAGCTCAATGTTCACTTTTTCAATCACCTTGTAGTCAATCAAACACAGTGAGACAGGAAACACACGTCAGGGTCTCCTCAGTACATGATGCCAGCCTTGTTTGGTTATAGTACCGGGAGCGGTCTGTGCCATAAGAGAAGGAGTTGCGACGCGGACCGGACCTCAGGAGGCTATGGACGACCCGTTGCTCTTAGGCAGCTTGGCGTTATTGGGTGCAGGGTAATAGCGCTGGTCAGGACGGGCCTCTGTGACCGAAGAGTGCCCAAACAGGAAGGTGTGCTTGTTGCCGCCGCCATTGTCTTTGTGGCCGGGCCTGGATGGTGGAGCTGACATGGGCGGAGGTCCCCTGGAGGTCTGGTGGTTGGAGGAGGTAGGAAGGGGTGTCACTCGGGGCGTGACCGCGCTCTGAGGCCTCGGCACCGGGAAGAGGAAGGTGCCGTTGTTGGTGTTTTGGTTCAGGTTGGTGTCGGTGCGCCGCGGCTCCGCGATCTTGGTGGGCGGGTCTGGTTCTGTGCCTGAGGACACCTGCGCCAGCTTGTCTTTGAGCTGCTGCACCTCCCGGGCAAGCCGCTCCACAGGGTGGGGGTGGTTCGCAGAGATGGGGTGGGAGAACGCCTGAGGACAGAAAAGCAGCAGGGTCAGTTTCTCTTCTACGTTTGGTGACAATGAAAAGTTAAATTAACCAGGTAATGGATTATCTGACTGAATGAAAATTAATTAACTTTGTTTAAATAACTGTTTAGTGATTAGTTGGTTCCGGCCTCTTAATTTGAATTATTGCTTTCTTTATAATTTATGACAGAAAATTAAGATTGTTTGGGTTTTGGACTAGCAACTTGAAGAAGGCCCTTCTGGTAAAGGTGATGAGCATTTTTCACAATATGTTTAAGCAAAAAATCACGAAAGTAACCTGGCATCTGACTTTATTATGGCCTCACAAGTTGCTTTGATTTTCAAGTTGATAAATTATTTCATTAATCTGAACTTAATCTGACAACGTTTTAAAAATTCCCTCTGACGCAGAGTATCTGCTCTCTCCTCCAACTGAGTTCATATTTTTTAGGTCCAGTCTCTTCTGATGCCTTGCTGTCAGTTTGCATTCCAAGTCCAAGGGAAAATCTTTTGGAATCACAGATCTTATTTTGGATTTCACCATCAAATAAACAAAACTTTTTCTTCCTATCATTAGATTTTAAAAAATGGTGACAGATATTGTCAGATGCATCGATAATGAAAGGATCATTAGAGGCGTTCCTACACTCAAATCATCATTAAAGACTTCATTTAAGTCTGCTGATTTCTGAATGAACATACATCTTGTTTCCTGTTGATCTGGAGGTGCAGTTAACATTGTGTGAAACGCATCCTAATGTCTCTACACTGTTGACCATAGTTGGTGTTTTCGCAGTTTACTTGTTTCTCTGCAGCTCCCTAAAATAAAAGGATGACTGCACCCCACCCACACAGCCCTCGACTATTCTTAACATCACCATGGGGACACTGATAGACGAGGCTGTTGCACAGACATCACAGAGGCAGCAACACCTCCACACTGGGAGCTGTCGATGAACAGCTCCGCTAATCTGCACATCAAAGCCGCGACGTCAGAGGATGCAGCAGAGGAGACACGATGAGGCACAACACGGCGGATGTGTGGAGCCTTTTCGGAAGTTCCTGAACCTGATTCAATAAAACATTTGTGGAGGATGTCGCCCACTTGGTTGACCCGATGACACATCCGCACTGAGACACTCCACCCTGGGATATTTAAATTGGACAGCCAGTGACGAGTGCTGCCGATCTGATGGTTCTGTATACTAATGCATCACTTTTCTGAATATACAAGGCTACTTTTTATTACTTGAGATGTAAAATTATTTTACCTTTCACTCAAATCTAAGTGGAAACTCTCACCCAGTATTGTATTCATGTACATCAGGGTGAATGCTGATGACATCATTTACTGTAGAGGGAGCAGAATAACACTTCACACATCTACTTCACAGAGACAGGTGCGTAGGAGAAGCTTGAGTGGAACAAAAGTCGCTAACAAACTCTCACACGCCGTCTAACTCGCAATAACACATTTATTCTGGGTCTACATTTCCCTGTGAGAACAAAAATCTGATTCAGTTGATCAATTAAGAAAAATGTTGTCTTCATTAGCCACTGAGACACAACAACTCGGGAATATAGGGTCCATGTCTTGTGACCCATTGATACGAACCAATGTCTAATTGTTGCCCCAGATCACAGCCTTAATGTGGAGAGTTTAACCAAAGGGTGTTTTTGTTTTGTCTTTTGACTGTTTCATTCAAAGGATTTCTAAAGGTCTGACGAGGTCGAAAAAATCGAAAATATCGATTTTGTGTAACAGAAATACGGTTTACATATTTGTTAAATCACACAGGGACCCCTCAGATTTATCTGAGGACCTTTGGGGGTCACAACCCCGAGGTTGGGAACAACTGGCATCTTTATAATTCCTCCTTATCAAGTCAGCTGACCTGTGATCGTGACCATCGCACAATTCTGCTACATTTTCTTAAATCATTTTGTCATCAAGCGTCTAAAGAACTGATTCATTATCATTCTTTTACAAGTATTCCCAATACGTAGTTCCACTTTCAATGTACCTGAGCATGGAGCGCCCCGCGGAGGTAACACTCCCTCCACAGGCCCATGCAGGGCCCCATGAGGATCGGGAGTAAAGGCTCATAGGGGTCAAGAGGTCCTTGAGGTCCAGACATGGAAGTGAGGCCGTGGGGGAACTCGGTGAGGGCCCAAGCTTTCAGCAGCCTCTCTAAGCCTGGCACATTCTCGGAGGACGCCGCCCTCCGGTGGCTCTTCTTGTAAACGCCTGAACTGCTGCTGCTGCGCCAGGGAAGCAGGTTAGCAGGACAGGAGAACGTTCCCCGAGAGAGGAGGAAGACCGAGCCGGGAATGGTGTCAGCCAGCTGGGGGGAGGAGAAGATACTGTCATACAAAAGGTTTTTAAGTTTCATGCACAGTAACAGTGTTTTGTACTATAGGACATAAACGTATGCTATGAAGTACAGAGAGTATTGTAGGTGTGTATTTCAAAATAATTATTATTCCTGACACTGATTTGCATTCCTCTAACCAGAGAAGGGTAATCAAATCAGTAAATGAATGGTCAGGTTGAACATCATTACAGCCAACCTGTTCTCAAGGAGGATTTGAATTGGGTGCATGTTTCAACCACAAGAGGGAGCAGTGGCCTGACACAAACACTCACTGATAGATATCAGCTCAGTCAAGAGATGAGTCAGTTTCTCTGTAACAAAATCTGCAACATCTTGTCAGATACTGATAACAAGCCCTGAATCCAATCTGTAGATTTTACAGTTTTGATCCAGAATGAAAATCGTAAAATTACTGGAATGTTTTTTTACTTGTCATGTGACGGAAAACATTCCAAATCCTAAAATTGCCTCAAGCGGGCTGAAAGAAATATGTGGTAGATTCTAGCAGAACCTTTGATTTGGACATTTTATTTCATCCCCAACACGAGGGACTTCAGATGCTCCAGCACTGTCTGCCTCCTCTGATACTCCTCCGAGCGCTGACACACATTACAGAACAACACTGCTCTGTCCCAGATCCCTCGCAGGGGTTTGTCACACTGCACCACTAACTTTGATGTTGATGCCAACTGAAAACATCAAACTAGTCACACACATACACGAGGGGGGAGAGATGTTCTGAAATCTGTGTAGGTGTCGCTGGAATTTTGTGGGGGCAGATTCCTGTGTGGGCCTCCTGATAACTCCTTACAATGTAATGAGTGAGATTTGATTGCTGTAGAAAACAATGAGTTGCTATCCTGCAATACCATCCAATCTGTCCAAGCACACAATTAAAATGATCCTTTTTAGGTCAAAAGGTGCACAGACAGTAACATCCCAGCTGATGCTCGGTGGTGTCAGCCACTGTTAACTTGAAGCTCTAACCCACTTCAGCCACTAGAGGGTGTGCTGCACCACAGATGAGTTAGCAGTCCTACCCTGTGTGAGTCTGGGTTGGTGTTGAGGTTGCCATTGAGCAGCGGTTGGAGCGGAGGGATCGGGGGGATGGGTTGGGTGAAGCGGTCTCGTCTGTGCTTGCTGTACTGCAGGGCCCAGTCCCACACCGGGGGCAGAGGAGGGTCAGAAGGGTCGGAGGAAGAATCTGGATGAAGCAGGTCTCTCCAGCCGTTGACTGGTGTGTAGGACTGCCCGAGGTTCTGGGTGGAGCAGGAGTTTTATATTATTTCTGTCTTTACATTTACTTCAGCAATAAATAAAAAGATCAAGATCCAAATTAGATATTGTAATGCAAGAAATGTCACAGTCCAAGGCTCAACTAAAAACAGTTACGTGATCATTACTCTAATCAATATGTTTCACAGGGAAGTCTTTTAGATCATTATTCAGCCCTGTAATCAGGCAGAAGATGCCAAAGCCCCTCTCAGGTGTCCTGTACCTGGGAGCGCTTGCATCTCTCTCGCTGGCAGTTGGCCAGGAAGCTGGAGAAGAGTGGCAGGTGGATGCTGTCGTGCAAGGCCAACAGGAAGTCGTCTGTCAGCTGGAAGCGAGAGGGATACTGGGACAGCAGCTGCCAAACACAGTCCAGGAAGAGCAGGAAGACTGGAGCCTGCAGGGACAGAGGGAAGGGAAGTAAGCTTTATTCTGAGTTACGAGTTGCCTCATAGGTATTAATATACAGAAACACTTAGCCATCATCGCTGTACTTGTGCACGTCTGGGCACATTTGGCGGGATTCTTGCCCTCTCACCTCCTCCTTGTCATTGTCGCGGTGATAGTTGATGCGGCTGTAGAAGCGGTGGCCGGACATCACCCACTCCTTCTGCACCAGGCCCTGGAAGCCATGCTGGGTCCGACAGTGGGGGTCACACATCACCTGCACCAGGCTGGACACCACACAGCTCAAGTCCCGGTCGTCTGCCTCTGTAATAATAAAGCAGGGAGAGCTAAATACTAGATCACACTGAAAGGCCAGAAAACTTCCTTGCTTTTACCTGCCTTTACCTATAATACACACATGTTTGACAGTATGTGGCCAGAGTGCATATATACAGACACAAATTTAGCCGATACTGAGGTTAAACATAGCAAAGTGTTCAAAGTCAAAGTGTTGTAAATGCATTTCTAAATGTGTTTATTGATCTTGTTGGCTTTTGCATTCCTCGCACACTGCTACAAACACTGGCATCACTGTGTCTTTTAAGATGTGGTGAGTTACTTCAGAGACTTTACTGTACTTTAATTGTGCTACGAGCTCAAACGGTTTTCAATTTCAGAGCACCACTCGGGACACACAACCCTTTAATTTACAACCACCATTTAATTCTGCTCTTATTTCTCTTCAGGCTTATTATCTGTTTGACGTAAGAGAGAAGGGAAGAAGATAATATCGAAACGGCTGACCCACAGATAAAAATCATGCTGACAAAGACAGATGTCCAGTGCTGAGCACATCCAGAGATGAAGGAGAGGCTCACTAAGAGCTTTCTGGGGCTGGTGTACTGAGTCATTTCTGCAGTGGGACATTTACTGCTGACCCAGCCAATGTCACAACTGTCGCAACACAGGAACTTAAAGCAAATCTGTCAGATAAATATGCGTTGTAAAGGCCGGCCTCATGTTGGTCACTTACAGCAAAAGATTGGTCAAAAAAGTCCAAACACCAGCAGCAAGTAGTAAACATCCTGAGCTGAAAACAGCCTTTGTTTGAGGGATGTGATGCTGGGTCTGTCTCTGCACCACAGCAGACAAACCAGATGATTAACAATCAACCAGTCTACTGTTTGTAAAATGAGTCACAAAATCTTAGGAGTCCTGCTAAATGTTATCTTCTTAAATCAGCCTTTTTCATCCCTTCACAGTCTGTGCAACTCGGATGGGAAACAGAAATTCAAAGCTGCTGCTTCTTAGTAGTCTAAGCATGTGAATGTCAGGAGTCAAAACAATAACACCACTAATCAGCTGGCATTAACTTGAGGAGGTGAAAGCTGAAGACCATGTGGACACAGCCAGACACTCTGAGGTCACCCTCACTGCATGTTTGGGTTTACCTCGTCGCTCCAGTAGAATTCCCCGTCACCTGATCCAACTCACTGTCAGCTGGTGATCAGTTGACACCTCTACTCCACAAACAAAACAACAGTCAGAGTCGTCCGTCTTGTCACACGCAGTCAAATAGAGGTGACCTTATTGTTCACAGAAGGAAAACCCAAACAACACTTGCATGGGGGCTTGTAAGCATCCCCACACCCACTGAGTGCATCTCATCCTCGACAGCTCAAGAAAAGGAACATCCAGCCTTTATCCAGAGATTTGGACCAAGAGCCACTGCTGTGAGGGGACAGTCAAGCTGTATCTGTTGGTTCTACTCTTCTGCTTTGTAGGGAAACAAAGCAGGGCTGCGACTAAAAATATTTTTTCATTATCGATTAATCTGCTTCTTTTTGTTCAACAAATAGTCCAAAAACCCAAAGACTCATTCATTTACCATCATAAAGGACAAAGACAGCTAGCAAGTCCTTACAAACCAGTGCAGAGTTTAAAACTATCAGACGGTGTAAAACATCCACGGCTGCATCAAAGCCGACCGAGGAGGCAGTCAGAGATGTAAAATTAATTATCCTGAAACACTTTAACAGATGCTCTAGTAATGTAAACATTCGATGCACATGTGTGGGTTTATGTGTACCTCCCTAAATTACAGTTTTGTTGGAGTAAGTGTGCTGTTATAACTAGCTCAGAATGCAACAAAAGGGATGCTTGCTTTGCATTAAAACTTTAAATTTGCAATGTACCATATGCATAAAGGTCCAAAGATCATTTGCATCTTCACTATGTTTAAATTTCATGTCATCAATCACTTGAATGAAGTAGAAGTCCTTTTCCTTACACGGAGGCTGTCTGACCTCTCAGCTGCGAACACAACAGTTGCAGTCTGGTGTAACCGTGTGTATAAAAGCATGTCGTATGTGCATGTAGGCTCAGTGGAGTGTGCTTGTTGCTGGTATATAGCTACTTCAGGGCAAGCCCTAATGTGGGTTTAATGAGAGGGAGGCGCCTTGAATAATGAATGGATTGAATAATATGAGCCGGGGTTTAGGTCACGTGACTCACCTTGCAGTGCCACAGTCAGGTGACCGCCGCGAAGCAGGCAGGCTACCTCTGAGGCTTTCTTCAGACAGGACCTGGAGAAAAGAGAGGCAGGTTGATAATATCAGATCAGATTGATGTCACTACAGTTAAAAACACAGTGATCATATTACAAATATGTCTAAAAATGTATGTAATTCCATGAAACACATTAAACAGAACTGCACGTACTAATGTATTCATTTTCACGTTTCAAGTTTCCTTGAAATTTCTCTAAATACTGATTACTTTTTAATTTTGTTCATTAATTAGCATCAGCTCTACAGTGGCAAATCAGAGGCGTTACCTTGTGTAGTCTAGCCAGCGGGTGCTTTCCAGGGTAGATAACCATTTGTCATCAGGCACTGACACAGATGTGGAGATATCTAGAAGTCAAAACAGAGAGAAGAAAGATCATATTTAGACCTTTAGTATCACTACAAATGCATACAAGCCTTGAAAGGGTTCACCAGCACTCTGCATATCAGCTGACTTGAAGGTTAGAACCGGTAACACAGCAGATACAACAGTGAGATGAGATATGAACTGACCTTGTTAAACATCAGGTTAGTAGCTAGTTTAAAGACTTCACTGCTTTTAAAGTCCTTTTCAAGATAATTTTCAACCGGATTAAGACAGATTATTTAAATGGGACCCTTAGCCTAAAATCCACTACGTCTCAGCGGGATTAACCATTAATACAATCCACAAAGTTTATTTTCATCATCTATGTAGTTGTTGTGAAGCCTTCTGCCAGTAAACCGACCCAATACATCTGAGGGGCTGTTTTTACAGGACAAT
Source organism: Diplodus sargus (assembly GCA_903131615.1). Lineage (NCBI taxonomy): Eukaryota > Metazoa > Chordata > Actinopteri > Spariformes > Sparidae > Diplodus > Diplodus sargus. The sequence continues at coordinate 1,298,070 of CAEMYA010000169.1, read as the reverse complement.
CCTCTGAGCTGGGATGCACTCATCCACCAAACACAAAACAGAAAGCTGACAAATGTGTGAACCGTGATAATCGGTGACCTTTACACATTGTTGAGCAGGAGAGAGGGAGTGAGAGTCTTTGTGAGATAGGTCAGCATTTCAGTTCCAGGGCCAGTGGTTGTAGATGACCATGAGTTCTGTCAATCTCTCTGTTTACCCAAACCATGGAATGTGCTGTATGTGCCTCCCTGACAGGAACAACAATGAGGAGCATCTCACAAAGCCTGTTTTCAGCAACTTTCTAAATGCGATAAAGAAAGCAGGAAATTCACCGAAAATTCAGACAGCCTCAGCAGTTTGAATGACAAGTTAACTTGACGTGACTTAAGGGAATTAATAAATAGAGCTGACGTGATCGAGGCTTATATAACCAGTGAGAGATGTGGGCGCCTCACTGTTCATGTTCTCCATAAACTTTAGCTTTTTGTGCTTGTGTCTGAACATGTATTTGCTCAGGTGTTGTGTGCGTTCATGTCTTATCATCACCTCCCAGACAGAGGGCACGCAGGCGGCTGTGTGCCAGCTGGATGTCGGCAGGTGAAGGCAGCTCCTCGCCCAACTCCACCACCACACACAGAGAGGACTGGCAGCCAAACAGGATCATCTCCAAGTTCCTACAGAAGAGCACAGAGCTGCTGTTGTCACACCGCTACACCTGCAACAAGCTTGGATTACTTTGTAATCTAGATGTCTTGTATGTTTTTTTACTCATATCTTTTTGAACAGTGGATTACATCTCAAAGGAGTAGAAAGTTTGTAGTGAAATGCTATTAAAAATGTATTGGAGTAACACAACCCACTGCAAAGTTTCACCAGAAGTAATGCGTTTAAGTGTTACTTCAACTGGGAGGGAAAAGAATCTGCAATTTTCTCAAATGTATGGAACAGATTTTTACAGAAAGTCTGATTATCAAGAGATCTCATTCAATATCAAAAAACTCCTCAATGACATTGTGACCTCATGCTCAGTAGGCTGCTTTTAATCTGCAGCCACAAGCTTCTATAACATCTTGCAGTATTTCGACAGTGAGCAGCTGCTGTTCAGTGAAGGCTATTTCAGAAGTTTGGTTTCCTCTGTTTAGAATTCGTCTCTAGAATAATAAAGACAGACTGGTGTTAATAAACTGATGTCCACATCCAGAAATGTAAACTGATCTAACAAACTGCAAGTAGACAAGTCCGCTAGCCTGCGTACACTTTCTGTTAAAGCATACAAAAGACACAAAAGAGAGCAGCATAAACTCTGTGGCAAACACAAGTTTATTATACTAACACGTTTTGTTCAGCAAGATAACCTTACGGATGAACACAACTTTAATCATTTCTGAAGTGTAAATGCAATCACACGCTACACTACACGCAATTGATCAATTTACAAGCTGGAAAGTTTGAATTAGAAGAGTTTGCAACTACAGTACAGTAAGTCTGCCTGTAAAGGTCGACTGGTGGCTTGACGAAGTTTAGTGTCCAAGACAACCTCTGTAGTCTCATTTAGCCGCTTGTTAGCCTTTTTAAAACTTCAATTTTTACAAGTGCATCATTTACTAATGTAGTTGTGTTTCATTTGCTGTTGGAATAATCAAAAAAACATATTTTCAACTGGGAAAATTCACGAGAACGCCCCCTCGAACACATATCTGGGTTTTAGGACTCATTCCTGCGGCACCAACTTTCCACTTATTGCTGTTGGAGATTTTATATGTCGTTTAGGAGAGATGTCTTTTCAACCCATCATTTTGAATTAGACACAGCTAATGGCAAGAAAAAGTTTCCTACAGCAGAATTAAGGCAGAACAACCAACCTATAATTAGTTTACTGTAACCCATGTTTTGCCTTGTGATAGTTGCTGCTAAGCGTAAAGCTTAATCATCTTAAAACACATAGAAGCACATCCACTACAATCTATTTGGAAAACATCAACTCTCACACACTCTCACACTCACACACACACACACACACCTGATGTCGTCTTTCTCATGGTAGATGTTGTTCTGGAAGCTGGCCATTCGCAGTAGATCACTGCCTCGGGGGTGTCGCCAACACCAGCGCTGCGGCACAAAACATAATTTTCATCCTCTCTAATAACACGTTCCACATTGTTAGAAATCCCTCAAGGCACTCATTGCGTCTGTGTTCATCTTGTAATTTGTGTCACAGGAATGATAATGAGAAGGGAAAACATGTCTAAAAAATGACTGGAGTTGATGTAGTCATAATATACACAAGGGAAGGACAAACTTTTCTACTTTTCTCAAGTTCCAGTGCTATTTTTGAAGGTCAGCACTTCCTTAGTGAAGCATAAAAACACAACGTCTGACTTGTAGTGTTACTTGCAAATGAGATTCCAGTTGAGGGACAATCTTTTGAACCTTCAGCATGTTTGTTTAAGCTATTTTACAGAAACATCTTTTTATTCCATGGCAGCATAATTGAGTCTGAACTGGAAAAGTTTCTCCAGAACAATCACTCAAGTAAAGCTGTACAGAATGTGTATAAACTAAGTTCACTTTTATTTAAAAATGCTTTAAAAGAAAATGACAAAATAATGAGAATAAGGATTGAGGCTCACTTTGTTTGTGAACACATGCATTTATGGACCATGGAAATCAAAATGTTTCTCAATACTGAGTGCACTCACAGGGATTCGTCCTTCATTGAAGTGGGCGAAGCTTTTCTTCAGCTCAGTGTCTAAAACCTTCTGTGGAACCATGATGAACCGAGGCAGGCTTACATGAAACAAAGAGAGTGCTCAGTTTTACTGACAGAACAGAGACAAATGGAGTGATTGCAGCAATGGAGGGTGAGAATTTTTTGTTTTCAAAACGCTAACAACTTTGAGCTTTCAGATCACAGTTCTACACTCTACATGAGAGCTCCTCTTAGTGTCTTTTACAGGAGCCTAGTCCATTTTGAAAACAGCACCTTTCACATGCTCTCTTGTCAAGGAATTGTGAGCAGATATATCTGTCACTGGTTGAATATAATCTGGCACAGAATACAACGTTTTTCTACACTGTTAGGAGATAACATTAAAGAGAGGAGAGAATATTCAGGAAAACTCATGTGTCACAGTAGATCACATTTAGAAACCCGACAGACACAAAGATGTGTTGGTTACTCTTTCACCAGCGGTGTGAATTTACCTGCAGGACATTTCAAAGCGGTCGTTGACTGAACTGACTCTCCAGCTCGTGGCCCCACACCTCTCCAGCTCCTGCTCCCAGTCTGAGGCAGACTCGAACCAGTTCATGTGGGTGTCTCGGCGACGGTTGCTTAGAAACTGCTTCATTTCTGGAGGAAGAAAGCGATTCAAACACTTCATATCTTAAACATCTTGTGTCACAGTGCAAATGTTGTTTTGATGCTTTTGGAGACAAGCCCAGATACCATATATGATGATATCTTGACTTGTTAATCATATTCAAAATAAATACCACATGCCCATTTTTGGTAGACAGGCTTTCAACTCTTTTCCAAAGGGGGAGATCAGGGGGTGGAAATTCAATAAATACAAGAGTGAGCCCAGGTTTGGAGAAAAGCTGCAGCAGAGCACTGATCAGTGAGCAATTAATCAGTCCTAATAAGTTGATAAGTAGAGCAGATTAACTGTTGTTGTGTGTATGGTATCATTGTTAACTGAATACATTTGCATGTATCTTGACTTGTGGAGCTTTTGGTAGGCATTAGTCCTTATTTCTATAGCATTTCATAAACCAAACATTTGATTAATTGGGGAAATACCAATGCAATTCTGAAAAGTGGGGACGCTGAGTAAAGCATGAATAAAACAAAATGTGATCCTTCACTATCTTTGTAGACGTATACTCAATTAAAAACAGTACAAAGATAACATATTGTTTTCAACAGACACAGACACATCGAATGGGTAAAATCCGATTGCAGAACCACGAAATCTGTCTTTATAATGGAGTAAAAATACTGTATGTTCATAAATGACTGACAATCACATCTGAGGTTCTTGCTTGTCTCATTAGATCTTTCAGAAAGTCATCTTGCATTCAGCAGCACTGACCACACACTGGACACACTTGACCTCGGGAGCAGAGGTGAACTGTAGGTCATCTGGCGACTTGTTTCAGTGGGGGGGTTTGCATTATTTATCCACCAGCTGACAAGTCATCCACAGCCTGGTCAGCTTAGCGAGGCTTTAACATAGCATAATGTATTGTACAGACAGGCTCGTATTACTGTATATGGTCGAGGTGAACGGTGAGTGGAATTCTTGTTTTCTCAGAGTGATGTAAAGAGTATCCTATTTGCTGAAAGTGTGTAGGATTCCTTCTCTCTAAGAGCATAAATGTTACTTTTAATTACTGTAGATTCATCTTTCACAAATTGGAACTTTTCAATCACTGACAAAATCAGCCCCTCAAAAATGTATTGAGCCTCGTCTTGAAACAGCTCAAGAGATTTCCTCACATCTGGCTTCAAAGACGGCATTTTCATCGCGTCATCATAGAGTTAAAAATGTTGCCGACCAGAGAGGATGCGAGCTTTATATGTCATTAAGGTCTGCTCAGAAACCAGTATGTTTCCTGTATTATATTCCCTCCAGTCTTAAGAGTTGTAACATCACGTTCTGTCCGCGCAGAGGAAGAAAAGAAGAAACAAAAATAGATGAAACAATCCTCAGTCATGGGTAAATGACAAACAGTTTTGGGTACATTCTGTCCCTGGAGCGAGAGTGGGTGAAAACCAAAGTGAGAACAGACTTGATGAAGACACACAAGGAAAGGACTTCAGAGAGCACGTACAGCACGACTTGGATATTCACGCTGCATTTCTGATTCATGAGGCCTTTTTTCTCACTTTCACTGAGCTGCTATGTCTATGAATATTCATCACAATGAAACATGCAAAGAAGAAACTGAATGACAGCTCCACTGATAAATACTTCAGGCCATCAAATCATCTTAATGTCACTGGCATCCACAGGGATCCTACGCATTTTCTATTTCATAGTTCAATTCCTATCCAGAGTCAAATGTCCAGACTTAGTAGATTTTTAGACTTGGCTTCATGCTGGCTGGGTTGAGTCAAAAACACTGCGACTCTTGTTGTGGATGTGGCTGTGACAAGACCAGTGTTTTCTGCCCTCACATATGGCCTAAAACTGCTGCCTTCCTCAAATGTCAAATAACTTCACACCAAGTTTGCATCTAGCCTTCTTTTCCCATTAAGAATCTTTAGCTAACCAGGCTTTTCACTTGGGAATGTCACGCCAGATCTTGGAAAAACTTCCACACAACTACACAGAAATTATATTCTACTATCAAACAGTCAGAAGAGCAAGAAAAAAAAAGTACAACCTGGTATACTAAAATCATATTCCCCCTAATATACTGAATAAGTAACATTATATTATATTTTCCCGATATTTTTAAGGCTCTTTTTATAAATAAGAACAGAAAATTAGTTGAAGAGCATTTGATTCCTTCCTTATTTGGTTTAAGTCAGAATGATACAAAACAAACTTAATAGGAAACATCATTGTCTTATTAAGATGATGTGAATAGGGCCAAAAATACCAGAAACACCTTTTTGACTGAACAGAATATGAGTCTACCACATTCCAAAATATAATTATGAAAACCAAAAAATATGTGCTGTTGGCAACCTAGCACAGCTGGAGACAGACTGACAGGAGGTTTTGTTTCAGTGCCAGGGAGGGAATGGATGGTTGTGTACATGAGAGTGCATACATTAATCGACTCACCTACACTCCCAAGGGCAGCGTTCTGGAAAGATAAAACTGACCCTGGTTTAGGAGGCTGGTAGGTCTTGGCGATGGTGTACGTTATCTGAGGAGGGAAACCACAGTGAGCCCATCAACATGACAAAGGTCATCAGCTTTCAGCATCAATGCCCTGCAGAGTCAGATCATCGGTCTATGGTACAGATCATCTTCTCTATGCAGAAGTCTTTAGGCTCTGAGATGACTGATAAACAGTATGACAGTAACCAGAGCCTTGAATCTGAGACAACACACACACACACACACACACACACACACACACACACACACACACACACACACACACACACACACACACACCGAAATATGCAGCTGCATGCAAATATTTACCAACCCTGGTGCACAAATCTCTAGGGAAAGAATTTGGTATAAACCAGGGTACACTGAAATAACACAAATAAGATGGAGTCAAAAAAAATTATAAAAGAAGGAAATAAAATAAATAAATAACAAATAACATAAAGCTAATATATTTTAAAAAAAAAAAGTGATTTAAAAAGCTGGAAAATAACAGTCAGCTGTGGGCAAAGTCGGCAAATTCCTTTTTTTTGGGGCTGTGACGCACTTCAAGTTCAGTACTTAAGCTGGTGCCAGACCTAGTCATGCTTATAATGAGATCATCCAATCCCTAGAATCAGGAGATATACACACACCTCTAAGACTTGTGCGTCAGGAGTGAGGCGGTCAAACAAGAAGCAGATGACTCGCAGGTCCCTACAGTAAAGCACCAGCTCCTCAGGAGTGAACTTGAGTGATGAGTTCGGGGACACCAGCTTGGTTCTGTTTGGGCCCACTGCAACACAGAGAGGAAAAGGAGTCTAATTAAACTTGAAACAGACAAATGGGTCGAGAGGCAAAGAACCCTAGAGTGTATGTTACATACAGTATGTAGGTTAGACCTACAGTATGTGAGCTCCACTGAAATTAACTTCACAACAGAGCCCTGTACATTCTAACAGACAGTATGAGCTATTCAAACATCTTATTTCACATCATTTTGTTTTATTAATGATCAGAGAAGAGCTTTGATTACATTACCACCTCATTTGGGACATTATGGCAGTTTTAAAAGTAAAATTCTGAAGATTTTCATGAAATCAAACTACATTTTTGATGCCTTTACCATCACCATTTTTTTCCAGCAATAAGCAACATTTAAATTCAGTAAACAACTCTGTATTTACTAGTTTCAACTGGTAATGGCGGGCTCCACCAAACAGAGTGTCTCAGACAGAGGGGGAGTAAAGTGCTGCAAACTGATGTGTTTTTGAGCACTAGAGCATGTAAACCTATTCAAGCAGGAACCAAAACTAAAATTATGAACCTGAAAATCAACATATGTCTTTTTTAAAACCAAAAGTCAAATCAAATTGGCAATTTGGTGAATTACTATTGTCGACAGAAACACCAGCTAATAACAAGACATGATGCAAGATGTAATCAAGCAGATTTTTTTTCTCATCTGTAACAGCCTGATTGTCAGACCATTGTTGATCAGTGTTGTGGTAAGTTATTGCTACTGCAAACGAAGCATTTCTTATTGCTCTTATTAAAAGATTTCATCTGGTGAAATAAATGTTTCCTCAGTGGATCATTTCTTACTCATACAGAGTTTGAGAACAACAAACCACAGTGAGCTACAGCCCGCATACCTCCAGCAATTATTATTGCGCACTGCTGTTGTGTGGAAAACTACTCGCACTATTTACAGCATTAAATTATTTCTGACTGACCTCTTTAATGAAACAATGAGAGTTTGTTTGGTTGCCTGTAAACAGAAAAACTCTGCTCTTCTTTTGTATTACTGACCAAAAAGCTGTTCAATGACTATTTACTGTGGTGTTAAACCTTACCAGCTGTTACCAAGGTAACCATGGCTGCCACAAAATCATCTGGGACTGAAATCTTAAGGATTGCAACTTTAATCCAAACCAGTTTGATGATAATAATATACACAATCAGTCAACAGTTATAACAAAATCCTTTTTAGGTTAGTGAAATATTGTAAGTGCTGATTCAAAAACATGGTGCAGTGATCATCAGCATCAAGGCAAAAGGCGGAACAGCCTGTGATTACACTGGAACAGGGAGTGTCATCTAAGTAATGCAAGTCAATAAATCTCCGGTCATAGTTTAATTAAAATACTTTTTATTCGTCATGACTCATGAGTTACTTACCAACCACAACCTTCTCTATAGATGCCAAAGCCACATCATGATCACCTAAAAGGACTGGGTCTGCATTGTCCTGCATTATGAATGTTAAAGAAAACAACACTCACATCATCACAGTACTTGCATTAATCGTTGTTTCATGTATTTCTCATCAATTCAGCTGTTCAGATGGACTCACATCAGGTTTGGGGCCGTCCTGGGGAACAAAGGCCACTCTGAAGTGGGTACAGAAGAGGGTCCCAGACAGCCAACCTCTTCCTTCCCTTGCAGTCAGCTTCTTTCTCACCATGACAGCTCTCTGAAGTACACACTCGCCTAGTGGGGACAAAAGACAGATGTCGCAGAGGTTACAGGATGGAAATCATGGGTATTGTAGTCAAGAGGTTGTTTTGTGCTTGTCTCTGAGTGTGTATGGGGGGGTCACATAACATAACAGGAAGTACACAGGCAGAGGAACAGCAGCAAGGAAGTTCACTGAGAGTAGGCTACTGGGAGTGGGTGTAACAAACACCTTTAAACAAAACGGGCCATCCTCATGTTGTTGATTATTTTTGCAAGTCCTCGGCTACAGAGGTGGAGCAGGGAGAACAACAAAAACATCACAGATGAAAGTAACTCTTTCTGTTCTGGATCGCATTACACCAATTAAGGTTAGTGTTAAATATGCACGAGTGAATCAAGACATGTTAGTATAAGAGTGACGGTTCGGACTGTATTTTTGTCTGTGCAGCACATCATAACTCACAGTATTCTTTAAAATAAAGTAATTTGTTGTGAATATAAAATGAAGAAAGACAAAAGAAATACAATTTAAGGTTTAATATATTATTGTTTAATGTAAGGCTGAAACTAGTGATTATTTTCATGTCAATTAATCTGACATTCATTTCCTGGATTAACTGATTAGTTGTTTGGTCAATAATATTTTAGAAAACGGTGAAAAATGTTCATCAGTTTGTCCCAAAGCCCGGGATAAAGTCCTCAAAGTGTCTCGTTTGTCCACAACCCAGAGATAATCAGTTTTATGTCACCAAGGAATAAAAAACAAGAAAGAATTCACATTTAGGTAGCTGGAATCAGAGAATTTGTACTTTTTTTTTAACGATTAATAGCTATCAGAAATAGATAGGCAATTAATTTAATAGTTGAGCACTTCATTGCATCATTGCAGCTCCAGTAAAATAATCTACAGAAATCTACAGATAATGTGATGATGATGTGCTGAAATGTGCATTCAATGTGTGCAGGACATTATAAGTTGTATTATAAGTCAGCTGATCCTGTTGGGACGGAGTGATGAATTCTCATCACTGGCTCAGTATAGAGGATGGTTGTAGAAGAAGCATCTGAAATGAAATTCCAGGACAAAGCTTCCAAAAACAAACCTTTTCACCCAGAAAAAAATCTCTCGCACACAAACACAGATGTGCATAAACAAAGGGGGAAAAAAATGTTTCACCAAAAAACACACACACACACACACACACACACACACACAGTGGTGAGACAGCACATTTATAACAGTCTCCCGCAGGAATACAAAGCCTTTGCCAGCGAGACTGTGGGTTTCCATGGCAACAGAGTCCAGGATAGGGTAGACGTGGAGAAAATGGCCTTTTTGTCCATGACAAGAAGAGAATCGGGCCAGGCACATGGCAAAGCAAATATTTTCATATCCACCCAAAAGCCAAAGAAAAAAGACGGGGAAAGACTGCTGGTTCTTCGAAACTGAAAAAACATTCTGAGGAAACACAAAATTCCTTCAGTGCACATGTGGAAGAAACCAGCACGGCCCTAAATCTCACAGAAGAGCTGTTTGGGCAGGTCCCAGTCTCTGCATAATGCTTCTTCTTGCTCTTAGCTTAATGGATATTTTCAGAGCAACCAAAGCACAAACAGGAAGCAGCTATTTCACACATTTAACACTTGTTTATGCTGCAAGAGACCAACGGAAGAGGGGCCGGCGTTTCCAACACCATAATTTGCCGATCGCACAAGACGAGTTTAAATCTTTGGCTGTGCTTTAAGGTAATGCTTAGACTCTGAACCTCTGAAACCAAGCTTAAAAACTCTAGACTTGACCACACATGACCTAGCTACAGAGATTTCAGACACTTAGACTGAACACAATTGAACCTCTGTTCTGAGCTGCTCTTTCAAAGGACAATCTGTGGCTTTGCATGTCTTGTTTTAATTTCTCCCCAGGGTGCAACAGAGCCGAAAACATTCCTGCAGCCTAAAGATGTGAAAAGGAAGAGGGGTACAGAGAACCAGAGGCTTTCTGGGTCTATTTGCACTCTTTTGTGAGATTTAAGGGGTTTTATTCTAGCAGGTGCTTCAGTGCAGCATGACTCAGCTGGACAAGAGAGGGTGTTTACGAGACTGTTGTCCTTTAATCAAATAAAATATTTTATGTTCTTCTAAGAGGGCTCCTGTGAGAGGCCAACAATGTGTCGGAACCCTCACTGAATCAGTGTACTTTCTGGTGCTTCTCTAACAATTGTTAGCCAAGCCAGAATATCCAAAATTTTACATTTACACAATATGTAAGGTTAATACACTTTATAAGCCAGTTTTCTGCCTGTGGTCCTGTGTGAATGTGATGTGTGGGACACACAGTATTTGTTTCGGAACATGCTGTTCACTCTGGGTGTAGCCCACAGTTAGCTGGATTACAGCTATTAAGAAAAATAAAACAACAGCTACAAAGACACAAAAAAACAGTTAAACATGTCATTGAAAACCTTGGTTATTTAATTTCAGGTTCTCTGAGTTCGCTGTAGATCCTTCATTGCCAGTGGCGGCCTCACAGATGCCAGTTACATCAGCCTCTGACAGCATTATGGGGTGGACAGCTCGCCAAAAGAAAATGTTGGGTTGGAGCTTTGACCAACCAAAGAGCACAAGGGCCTCAAGGCAAAAATCAAGCTGAAATACAGCAGTTACTGGTATTTATCATCTATTTGAATAGTAAGGTCTCACATGCCACAACATTTTTGGAACTGGCTGTCCGACAGCTCAAATAATGCAAAACTTTCTGAGTAGAAGCAACCATTACAATTCAAACACTGAGAAAATGTTTGACTTGAAAGTTTTCAGGAAGTTTTGTTTTCCTATGAATTCTTTGCATGTCTTATATGATGTTGGGCACGAACATTGGATTGTTTTCCTTCACATTAAGTTGAAATTTAAGTTTCCCCCTTAACATCTCAGCTGCATCGGTTGATGTTGTGGTCACTGACTTGGATACAAAGAGAGAGCGACCTAGAGGATCAGCCTGAGAAAATACAGCTGAGAGAGATCTGAACCACATGCTCTCAGCCTCTGTTTCACTTGTTTTTCCCAGCCACATTTGTTCCTCATTTTCAGCTAGGATGCACGCAGAGCGAAAGGTTTCTGCCCTCCTAATCCCGCTGGGAGGAAGACTTCAGACCACTGCATTACATTGCATTAAATGCAGGGATAAAGTTGTTGACAAACTAGCAGCCGATGAAGGTGTTTTCTGCACAAATGAGAAAACGAGAAACATCACGATGCCAGTAGTCATCCCTGTAATTTGGTACAGCACAAAATGTCTGTGTAGACAAATCCAAAACCCCAAACCATTAACCTTCATGTGACTCAACAGCCACAAATGTTGACAGCAGGTTAAGACTTACAACCAAATTAGATCAGGAAACTTTTTTTTTTACGATGCGTCAGGAGAGCAAGTCTCATTGGACTGAATGGGCATCATCTTTGCATTTGCTAGTTCTTCTTATAAATCAATGAGTGAAAAGGACTACAGAGCAAAGGGTTCTGTAGGCTGTGGCTTCCTTGTTATTCACAAGTTGCTACAAGAATGTGATGTTTGCGGGTTATCAGTCAAATCAAATCAGGATATCCTCCCAACCCAATACAGTCACTTCTAGCCCTAAAAAGGGAAGTAAAAGCTATGATGCCAGACTCGAGGTTTGAAAATGGTAGTAAACAAATCAATATTAAGATTACAAATACAAACACTTTTTAGGGACAATGAACTGCATAACATCCATTTTAAGTCAAACAACGAGAACTTAATACTGTTTTCAACATCAAGATCGAAACCCAAGTTCACAAAGATCAATGCTCTGGTCTCTTGTCCATCAATCAACGAGGTATAAAGTTGATTGACAGCCTTTTAATCCCACAGTAACATAAGACTGTGGAGAAAAGGGATTGTGAAGTTGCTCTGGAGGGGGTCCTGGCCTCTTGGCATTGTGTGTGAATGGACAGTATACCCCCTCCCCCACTCGCAGCATTGAAAAGGTACATGATCTACCTATGGCTGTCGGAGCTGTCCTGAACCGTTTGCCCTCCCGCAGGCCGGCTCGGTTTCTGCGGTCCTGTGTCCTGCTGTCACATGAGAACACCGTGGACACTGGGCACTGCCCGTTAACTACTGGGAGAACGGGACGACTTCTGCAAACATTTATGATTTTATGATTGATATGGTTGTTTTCAGCCTGTCGGTGGGTCAAGTTTGAGACATCACACAACTTAAATTAGCCTAACATTCAACAGCAGCCTCACTGAGTTGATACTGATGCAGTGTTGACAAATGACCCATCCTTTTGCAGAGTACGTGCATGATTGAGAGAGAGAAAGGGAGAAAGAGAGAGGCCACAGGTGCAACGTGAGCCCTTTCACACCGACTCACGACTCCTTTGTGTCTGAAAGTGAACTTGTTCTCACAAATTGTCTCAACACTTACTCTGCAGAGCGTGCACAGAGCCAAAGGATAGATTTCCCTGCCCGAAATCTGAATCGTCTTTAAAAAATGTCCAAAATAAAATGAGTACACTAATAGTAAGTAATTTTAGCACACAGAGGAGCTAATATAGGTCTCAATGGAAAAAGGGGATGATGTTTCTGAAAACACAACAGGCCTGCCAATACACATCTAATATAAGAAAGGTTCTCATGGACAGCTGTGTTTCTAATCTGCCTGGAATGGAGGTGGAGACAGAGAAAAAGAGAAGACAGAGAGAAGAAAGGGAAGCTTTAGACAATTTTGGAGATGATGCTGACAGCAGATGGGGGAAAAATGTGAGGAGTAAAGTCAGTGGACATTTCACAGTGAAATGTTAACAGCTAAGAATAGGATCTCTGTGCGTGTTGTCAAGGGCAGGCAGTCCAGAGACTGGAAAGTATTTGATGGAAACACACTGCTGGAAAACAAATTAGTAAGTGAATAAAAATAAGGAAGGAAGTGTGTGTGTTTGTAAAGAGTACGTGCACAAGCACGAGTACAATGGTGAAAGGTCAATTTAAGCCCACGAGATTTCAAAAAACAAAAAACAACTGTAGCATAAAGAAGTGTGCTTAATTAGGAAACAGTCACAGACGAGCACCTCTCATACTCATGAACTTCCCTCGAACACTCATTTACATTTAATCTGCTCTGGTGAAGAGAGCTTTGAGTAACAACTGATGTGCACTAAAGGTTAGCCTGTCTCAAATCTCTGATCTGGTGTCACTCTGATCTGGTGACACGCTCCTACAGATTGTTGCTGTCACAAGAATATGAGCAGGGTCGGGTCAGGGAAATAACTGATTGCAGCAGCAGAAGCAGCAGAGATTTTGTGTTGCCCTGCGCCATCGGGCAGATTATCACCGGGTTAAGAGGGCTGACCTCTGGTAAAGCTAGCTGGCTAAACTCTCATTACAGCAGGGGTTTTATAGTGGGGAGTAAAGGAAAGTGATTCCAGGGTGATGAGGATCTGGGGGCCACATCTTATTAAGGCAGCTGATTCTCTGAACAAGGAGGAATCTTTCACAATTAATAGTTCATAGTTCACTCTCGAGATGCAGGCTGATGTACGAGATGTTACTGTAAGTAGGCTTGCAAAATATGGTAAGAAAAAAAATGGTACTGCGATTATTTTTGACTGATACTATGATTGCGATATAATCAAAATGATGATGATGTGACATTTGTTGGGGCCTGTGACAAAGAGCTAGCATGCATTTTGAATACTGCACTTGGCCATATTGCAATTTTGTTTACTTTGTGATTAATTGTAGAGCCCATCCAAGTAGTTTAATGCTGCTGCTACAAACAAATGGTTAAATTCTGCACCAACTGTAAGTCTCCACACTGTCAGCGCCTGCTGTAGTTAGCTCTACAACACCTCTCCAACAACCTCACTTTCATCATGTACAACACAAGACATTTGCTGCAGGTTTTAGTTTCATTTTGTGAACATCTCAGCGTGTTTAATTATGCAATGCACTTTTAGATCTCGTCTACACAACCGTTCACTGAGGCGCCCAGTCCCTTTTTGCGTGCTCAGGTTTGCTTTTCAACAGCAGATGTTTTCCCGTCTCAAAGGCAAAACACCTGCTGTGACATTCCTCGCCCAGGTGTGGCTACAAGTGCAATATGGAAATTTCAAACCACAGAGAACAATGAATGCAGCAGCAGTTTTATGCCTGAGTGTTTATAGTTCGTCTGATCCTGGAACTGCGTGGCAAAGCTGGAAAGCTGTGAGGTGTTTTGAGGTGTGTTAAGATTTAAGTATTGATCATTACAGAAAAGTGAGCTCAAGCTGACTTGAGTTACTTTTTTGATGACTTGAATGTATATTACGGTACTTAAAACTTGACTTGAACTTGTAAGTTTAAGACTCGTGCCTTGACTTGAGACATGATACGTTTTTTATAGTCTGGCTATCAGTATTTCACTGTTAACCACGGAGAGACACCACTGACAATTCATTAGATTACACCAAGCTTCCTCTGGAGCCACAGAAGGTTTTAAACTACTTTTCCTTTTACATACGCAGTAGCACTCCCCAAGACCTGTAAACACACTTTAATGTGTAACATTGCTAGACTTACCCTTTACCAAGGATTCCACAACTGCGTCACATGTCTCTCTTTACAGATTTAAAAACCCTCACCTCAACAGTAGCTCACAAAAACATAATCTTACCTGGCAGGCAGCGTAGCCCAAACACATCTCGACTCCTTGCGTTCACCCCACTCTGACTCAGCATCCTCTCCTGCAAGAGAAACACGGCAGAAATTTACATCAATTAATCCTTCTTGTTTCCAAATGAACTGTCTTTATTCCAAATTCACTCTTACAAACAGGAGAAAGGAAAGGAAAGGTATAGTAGGTCATTTTGGGAACTCGCCTATTCACATTCTTGCCATGAATTAGACTAGAAGATCAGTGTTTATGCTAAGCTAAACCAGTCTTAAATATAACGGACAGACACAGAGTTGTATTGATCTTTTCATCCAACTGACACACAGTACAACTGAATCAAACAGTTAACAGAATGCTAAATTTAGTTCACTTCGCCCCCCAAATCTCCTGAAAGATTATGAAAGCAGAGTTCAGTTCAAAAGAATATTGTTCTATTTCTAACTCATGCCGACAGACTCTTTAAAGTGTTTAGTCAAGAGACAGACTAAACAGAACACACTGAGCACACGGACGGAACCTTCTGTCACATTTCTTCTTGTCCATTATATTCAAATCACGGCTCTGCCTGCTTCTCTCATCTGGTTGGTCTCAGTGGACTCATTTTCAAAGACAAAGAAACAAAGCCAAACCACACAATGCTCCGTGATCCTTACTTTCCATGTTGCTGTTTGTGCCTGCGTTCTCTACAATAGTAATGAACTCTCAAGTACTTGAATGTGTACTACAAGCACAATCCAACCCCACAGAGCCACAGAGGTTTCTATAATCAGACTCTGAGCTTACTAGCACATATGCTTCCACTTAACTTCGCTACTAACCCCCTCCTTGTGAAGGCCATTTACATTTATCGGCTTGAAATCCCATAATATGTCGGGGCCTGCAATGTGAGAGGGCGATATGATTATACAGGTGGCAAAAGAGCTTTAAAGTAGAACAGAAATAGAGTTAAGGCCCAAGAAAACTATACATTGTAGAGCCTCAGAAGTCTCTCTCAGCAGTTCTGGTTGAGTTTGGCCCACAGCGAAACTATTAATCACTGTTTCACTGAAGGCACCAGCTCTATCACTGAGCAGCGGCATTTCTTCGAGTCAGCAAGGATGTGTGAACAATAACAATGAATCTACTCAGTCGTCAGTGTTATGCTAACAATTTTGCAGTGTGGTGAATTCTGTGTTAGCAGCCTGCTCATGAAAACCTGAGACTCTGAGCTTGCAGCCCTCCATAAAAAAACAGGGAGCTTTTAACAAAGAGGACCTTTGCTCCTTGTAAAGGTGGTAAAGTCACACTTATTCATGGCTGCTTGTTTTCTTGGCATGTGAAAGCAGCTGGCTGTTTCTGTAACAGAAACCTACTCAGTGTGCTGTTTGCTACTGAATGTATCTTGATGGAGCGCAGACATTAGGGCAGACCAGTACATCAATATCATATTGCTTTCATGATGTAACACTACATACTATCTTAGATTTGGGATATATTTATATCATGATGACATAGGTGTAGTCTTCTCTTGGTTTTAAAGGCACAGTACAGTAAAGTGATGTCATTTTCTGAAATTACCAGACAAATACTCACCTTTGTCCGCTTAGTCATCGTGTCCACATTACGGATTAATTTTTTTATTAATGAATAATCTCATTGTGTTAATATTTAATGGAAGTACCATTAGTCATCCCTACAATACTGGTGCTATACGTATTGATAGAGGTGTTTGGTCAAAAACATTGTGATGTGTTTAAAGCAATTTGAAGTATATAAAGCACATATTTCCCAAAAACTATTAGATTTGTAAAAATTAAACACAAGACACAATACATCATGTCTTGTGTTATAGCCTGGCCTAACTGACATGATAACAGAAAAGACCTTTTAAGATTTGTTATAAAAAACATATACTGTATATTAGGAAACTATTTTATTACATATTTTATATTGTAAACTGTTAACTAAGCAAATGAACTGTATAAGTCTTTGTTAACCATTGGAAAAGAAAAAAGAACACCTTACTAATTTACCAATTAGTTCAACTTGTGCTCAGTGAGCCTTGAAGACCATAATAAAAACAAAGAATGGTTTTAATCAATCCAATATATGGAGCTAATCAATGTCATATGGGCAATTTTACCCTGATGCAATATCGTGCTATAAAATGGTTATATACCGCCAACTCCAACATCTGTACTCAAAGTACAGGAATGAGCTGATATTGCACTGAGAGTTCTCCCTGACATATATTAATTATAGTTAATTTAAAAAAGGCTTATAGTTCCAGCAAGTTTACTGACCAAATTAAAAGGCTGAAAGCTCTGTGTTGACAACAACCGCTGGAGAAAAACAAGCCTCTTTTTGATGATAAGGCAGGACACTAAAATTTTTACGAGACTCAGTTTCTGCTTGCCAGAACATTGTTCATTTTTTTTCCATCTGGCTTTAAAATGTCTTATGCTTTCCCTCAGTCTCACCATCAACACCCACAGAAAAGCCGCAGCCGAATTCCTTATCCTCTTAAAAGAGCATCAGGGGCTCAGATTTTGTTTTGTTATTCCCTTCATAAGTCTAGTGCCTTGGATCTGTCCTCTGAAGGTTGTTAAGAGTGACAAACTTGGGCCTCAGGGTCCTTTGAGGCGAATAAACCAACTAAATAACATTGCAAATGCACAAGGTGAAGTGCTACTGGCACTGCACTGCAGACTGGGCTGTGTACATAATGTGATAAGAGAGATGTGAGTGGAACTCCCTCAGTTAGACTAGCAGAAACATGATTTGTGCACACAATAAAAGTGACAGAGCAATCTACAGAAATAAATCCAGGTATTATCTTTCTACTACTATCTACTAATTATTCTAATCAAGAACTAAAGTCCAAAATGTTCTAATTTCAGTTCCTTAAATGTGGACATTTCCTGATTCCTTTACTCCTCTATGACAGTAAATGAATACTGAATATCTTTGGGTTGTGGACAAAACAAGACATTTGAGGATATTATCACAGGCTTTGGAAATCAACTATTTTCATAATTTTCTGACATTTGTGGACCAAACAGCTAATTGATTACTCGAGAAGACAATCGACAGATAATGGTGATAATGATCGATAATGAAAATAATCTGTAGTTGCAGCCCTATTTTTCACTACAGAGGTTACACAGACAACAGAAATCAGGAAAATAGGAATGAGAAAATGTCTATTCATAAAATTAACGATGCTGTGGCTACAGTACGGCTTTCCACATCTCTGAATCACGTATCATCCAAAAACCACATTTCCAGTGCCGTGTTTAAGCTGACATTTGCTTCCATTATGTGGCTTCAGCGTCCCCACTCGATCACTTTCATTGCCTCTTTCTCCCCTGTTCTGCCTCTCTGCCCCACTTTTGCCCTCCTCTGCTCCCTCCCTTCATCCTCAGGGACAGTGGCCAAGGCTCATTGCAGTTTCCATTGCTCATGGCTTCCCCTTGCTACCGCGGCCAGACTTCTGCAGTAAGCGTGCTTGTTCCTGGGTCTGGAACATAACTTCTCTTTTCCTCAAACAACAACAGGCCGAACTCACAAGGAAGGAGAACGAATGGGAAATTTGAAGGGACACTGGAGAAAGAGCGCTTTCCCATTGCATCCTAAGTGCTTAGGTTTTAAACATTATCCTGCCATTCTTAAAAGTGAACAACAATGCAATGAAGTTTCAACAGATGTATTAAAAAATGTTTAACAGTTATAATTATCCAGCGATGGGATGTTACCAACGACAGATAATGTACCTGGAAACAATTTTGAGGTACTGTACTTGATATTTCCCCTTTCTCCTACTTTATACTTCTACTCCACTACATTTATTTGATAACTCTATCAAAACCTCATCTGAATTGTCAAAGGAACTAGTAAATAGAGTTGACCAGACTTGTGACTTGTAACCAATCAAACAGTGTTGTGGGCGGGACAGTGAGACAACAGAGGGGCGAGGACACACATACAAAAAAAACAGATGATAACAATAATCGGAAAAATGCTGAATATCAACCAGCCATTAATTGGTTTATCCCCATTACCAACAAGCTGAGCTGCATTCAAAAAAACATAACACTCTAAAGGACATGAGTCCAAACAAGACTCAACAACTGGATTAGGATCATTTTTGCAGTACAATAACACGGTGTGGACCTTCAGAGTCCATTGTTAAGATGAACTATGAGTCCATGTTGAAAGCTACTCCTACTGAGATATGCTCTGCTTGGGGCTTGTAAAATACACATTAGCTTTTAGCCGCTGCCCAGTGTACTTAAAAGGGTCACAGCCCGTTCATTTGTGTTGTGCTTTTGATTTCCTCACATGAATGGGGATGGTCATGTGGCATTGTGATCCGGCTTGGAAGAAAAATACAGATGTGAGGTAGTTTTGCTAAATGTGGATCTCTTTGAAGCGTTTCCTCTTATTCCATTTACAACAATATCAGACTTGTTTTTGTCTACAGATAACATTTCCTTGTATTTCCTATAGAATCAGACCAGTAATAATACACTGTATTTGCTGTTACAGAAACAGAAGACCTAGCCTCAAAAGGCGGAAAAGGACCTTGAATATAAACAGCAGTTCACATTGAAATGAGGTCCGCAGAAAAGACAGAAAGAGATTCTGACATATAGGGTAAAGTAATAAATCAATATTTCATGAATTGGGAATTCGGAGGGTTAATATTTAATGAGAGAATTTCCGCATCACACTACAGTGAATATCCAGCTTTTAACCCATTTCCCTGCAAAAGCTTGAAGAAATTAGCGCAGCTCTCACTGCTGTAACGTTTTATGAATGTCTGGCAACAAGGGAATATTTACAGCACTGCCTGCATTCTTCATCATTATAGTCCCATCAGTCTAGACTTGTGGACGCGCAACAAAAAGATAATTACTAGCTCTTTTAATCATAGCCCTGCTGAGAGATTTGCAACACACTGTCTCATAACATATTTGGATCTAAATTTTCCACTATATCGTTCACTGCTGACATAGAGTGAAACCAATGTTTGTGCAGTTGCCGATGCAACGTATGGGAAGGTTCAAAGGTCATCTGAAGCCAAATAAAATACTAGAAGTAGGAGGATAGAGATTTAACAAGAGTCCAGAGCCATGCAAGCAGTTCACCGATGCATGGCTAAATGCTAACATGCTCACAATGTCAGAACTCATATAGAGGCATGTTATTCACCATGTTCATCATCACGTTTACAAAGTTAGCATGGTAACATTAGATAATAAGCAATGTTACATATTATATCTTTAAGAGATCGGTATTGGCTAAAATGAAGTCAATCTAAATCTGATCTGTACTCTACTGTGTATTCTCCATCTCCTAGTGTTACACTGCTGTTCTCCTTAATTACAGCCGGGCTGTACAGTGTGAGCAGTCTGCTGCAAATGCGAGAGTACAAATTAGACACGTACACCAGTGTTTGACTCTGCTCTGACTCCCTTGTTCGCAAAGTTCCCTGAAAACCAACCGAATACCCCTCATCTCACTCTCCCTTCCAAGTGGCTAGCAGAACCTACAGTGGCTGGTAAAAAGGCCGTCTTGAGAGTCAGTGTTGGGTATTTCCCTTCTTGGCTACTGTAGAAACTCTGTAGTGCAACACAGGGAAAGAGTAGAAGAAGATCTGCTGTCAATACATATGGCTTATTCAGTGAGTAATGTCATGGTTCTAACAAATCCACAGTTGGCTTTAACTATCGATTTCTTTTAAGATTCTGATAGGTTCTGAATTTTACAAATACACCTTGAATTTATACTGGTGCCCTTTGCAGGTTGGGATTAGACAAGTTCAGATAATATTCACCAAAAAGTAAAGATTCAGAAAAGAGTTCAACAAAAAAAATACCACCCTTCAAGGATTCAGCAATATCAGTCAGCTGACTGTCTCTGTGCACACAGGATAAGTGTAAGCTGTTGGTAAGCTGTGTCATCTTTAAGGCTTTTATTTTTTCCTTGAACGCGCACAAGTAGGCGTGAATGGAGAGTGAAAAAAATAGTAGGAGAAAAGCCCCAGAACTGCTTCTGATTTTGATAATATAAATCCCGAGTCACTAAACATGATGATTCTCATTTTGAGGTAATTATACACTATTTGAAATATAATTACGTATGTTACAATCGATTTCTGCCAATGGATCCCCCCAAATCTGTAAAGGTAAGTTGGCAGTCATGGCAGTATCAAAAAATGCATGAAGTAAGAAAGGTTTCAGTGCAGTTTACTGATCTGTTTCGATTCGCACACATTCACAAATCACGCACTATTTGAACTGACAGCGAGTTTTTAACCGTCCCTATCCTGCCACTATCTGACATATCACTTCCTGGGATTCTTCTTATAAAGGGCAGGAACGTTGCCTGGAGGCTAGACATACAATTCTGTGACAAAAACCCTCACATGTCTAACACCCACAGCAGGCAGTGTGTCCATCAACAGCAGAATTTCCTCCTCTTGGTCTCCGGAGCACACTTGTGTCTCTAATCCCCTTAAATTCTCACTAACACTACATCACTGCAGACGAGAGTGTCAGCTAAACAGCTTGAGTGAAAATCCGATGCTAAACATTCGACATTCTCACTGGCTCATAATCGTCTCTTGCATGAAACGTTATGTTGACAGTC
Organism: Diplodus sargus; assembly: GCA_903131615.1. NCBI lineage: Eukaryota > Metazoa > Chordata > Actinopteri > Spariformes > Sparidae > Diplodus > Diplodus sargus. The sequence continues at coordinate 1,276,491 of CAEMYA010000169.1, read as the reverse complement.
CTCTCTCCTCTGAGATCTCAGAACCCACGAGTGAGACTATCAGAGCGTTTCCATACACTGACAACAGACAAACGACCTCGCCTCTCAGCCCTTTTCCAAGTGAATAGAGCAGCAAGTTAATTATCACCCAATGCCAGATCGATACACCCTCTAAGAGGACTATAAATTTGCTCTAGCGTTAAGGCGAGCCCATTGTTGCAGTCTGTTTAAGCAGTGGAAGCCTTTGCAGCTCAGGGGCTGGCAGTTAACGTGACGTCTGGGTCCTGTGGGAGCGGGTGTGGGTGACTATACTGCTCTGGCCCACTCCTATCAGACTTGGATCTTCAGCCTCACTGAATAGAGCTCAGATGATCCCTCCTCTGGCATTTTTGCTTCCGTGGAGCCTTGTACTGTGTGCGCCTTTCATGCTGACTGCTTCAAAGCTGGCTGGGAGATGCAGATAAAGTGAACTCAAGGGGATAGCCGGCACAGCCAAAATAAGCCTGAATTAGCCTGCTATTCTGTCAAGATGCAGGCCTGAGCATCCTTATGTAGAATGTGTCGACTGATGTTCTTATTTATACCATTTTGATTTGTCATTTTTCAAGCAAAAATATCAAACATTTTCAAACTAAAGCCTCTTAATATTGTATATTTGCTTGTTTTCTTTACCTTACGAGAGGGCGAACTACATCTTTTTGGATTTTGACAGTCGATAATGCAAAGCAAGAAATCTGAGGATGTCACCTTCAGCTTTAGGAATTGTGATTTTCAGACTTTTTGTAAAACAAATAATCATGCTGCTATGAGCACTATTTTCATATCAGAATAAGTGTTAATTAGCTCTGTATTCCAACAGTAATGTTATATAGTGTTTGGGCATTAACTCATGTCCCTCCTTCCCCTGCTCATACAGTAAAATAGAAAAGACACTTCCTGGTATCCTTTTATCCAATCAGGGCTGAGAACTCTGTAAAGAGCTGGTCTGCTTGTGAACGTGCAGAGAGCAGCATCCTCCAGCTTACTGATAATGGTGCAACAGGGAAAAAAGCTATCAATTCTACTGCTCCGGTAACAGGTTATCATACCAAGCGCAGTGAAGAAAAATGCTTGAAGAGAAGAAAAAAAATTCAGTCATTAGTCGCAGCTCTTTCATCAGGGGCAGACATTTCATTTAACTGTTTTAATAAAGAGAAAAGATTCCCCAGAGAAAGAGGTGGCCAAAAATACCATTTCAACGTACATTCGTGTATAAAGGAAACGCTGGTGACCACTATTAAGCTATACTGGATCATTTTAATGGTAAATAACTTTAGGGTGGTGCCAGCATGTTAATGAAATGGCTGCTAAGTACCAATATTGTAGCCACGCTGAACGCAAAATTCAACTGCAAATTCATAGACTAAAAAAAAATGCAGTCTTAACGTCTTTTACTCTATTGAGCAGTAGAAGTTTTCTGTCTTCCAGGTTTACCTTCTGGTTATGCAGCCTAATGAAAATGCACAGCGTATGTCTCCCGCTCGCCGTGCCCATGAGTTCCCGCTCAGCCTTTGACATCACAGTTTTTGGAATTGCTTTTCTCAGCACAAGGAAAGTTTTAGAAAACCTCCATGCATCAAAAAATCATGATAGAAGGTCATAATTGACTTGTTTGAAGTTCAAGGCGTCCTGTCAATAATTTTAGAGGGGTCCGATTTATAACGGTGGTCTGTGAGGAATATGCTTTTTTGGGCTGCAGGGGGATTTTTCACTGTAACACCGCAAGTGGCCACAAGGCAAAATTGGAAGCAAGCCAGAGCAGCACCATCCTATCAAGGTTCAATTAAAATGTATGCTAACTGTGTACCAAACCACTGTGAGGCATACAGTACGAAAAGTAACCCATCTTTATAAAACCTAGAAACACGTGATTTTGTGTCTAAAATCACCACATGTGTTTTCAATGCATATTATTACAGGATTCAAAATGATATGTTTACAATGAAAAGGCTGTCGAGGGAGACAACTCTCTCTCTTGATTAAAGAAAAGAAGATTCACGAGTCCAGGCAAACTGCAAAAACCATCTGGTCAAAATTCTGTCCAGGATTGGATTCAGTTTTCTAAAGTAGTCTCAACACATGCTCATGGAAGAGAAAACCCACAAGAGTGTGTGGGTGGCCTGTGCATATAATCTACACAGCCTACTGCTCTACATTACCATATCTTCGGCTCAGCCACATTCTCATACTTGGACACATGGGATTCCATCAGTTGAGGGGGGTGTGTGATGATTTCTCCGCGTCTCGTTCGGAAGGTAATCAAATTCAAAACTCCCCCTACCTCCCAACCGCTGTCTCCATGGCGACAGCCAGATGTTGTGCGGCGCACATCACCCCCCACTCCACATGCAAGCCTCGCCTTGGGGCAGAGTAAAGAGGCATCTGTTACCGTTTCCCCCTGCGGCTGCTGAAAATAACCAGGGAGAGACAAAAAGCCAGGCAACACAAAGACGGTGCCAAGAGGCTGTTCCCAGAGGAGCGAGCGACTCTGAACACATTCATATTATGTGTTCTTTGTGCTGTCGATCAAACTAATACGTCCTCTTTTCCTCAAGCGCTCCTAAACAGGGACCGTCCTGATAATAAAAACGCAGTAAAGCATGATGCCCCCTAAAATCTTTGGCAATAAACTCACTACATCTGTTCAGCACACATTTCTCCAGAGATGAAGACCGTCTGCACCATTTGTCAACAACTTAATCGCATATGAGGCGAAGCCCCCCCTGCTGTGAGAAGTGATTAAGATTCACCACCACTTCACTGGCCCTTAATAAGGAATGCTTCTAATGACAGTGACATTATGCAGTAATTATGCATCGCCCTGTTGTCCAGACAGAAAGGAACAACAGCCCTGTGCAGCTCAGTCCCTCCTTTCAGTAAAGCTGCCATCCTGAGTTGTGTAAAAATAAAAAACACACAGTGAATGGGCTCTCTGAGGGAGCTCTGAGGAGGGACTGCAGGATTTCGGGCTGCAAACTACCTGGCTTTACATTTATAGCTCTGCAGGGTGAATGATGGCTGGTGTTTCCTGCATCATGACATCGCCTGCTTCCTGGCCCCTCGGCTGTTTGATCACATGAGGAGTGTTGATTGGTTACACAGCAAATCGGCTGAACTTGAACCTTCATCTGACTGACTTGCATATCACAATGCATCTGATAATTACAGGCTTTAACCTTGACTCTTCATTTTGCTCTTGAAAGTCCCCACCACAGAGAAGATGATAACATTAGGGGTCAAATGACTTTAACAAAGATGAATCATTAGCTTGAAGCAGCATTGATTGATATCTACGTTACCAGTCAGTGTAGGAGGGGAAAACAGACATGCCACTTAGTTACAGCTCAATTATCATTTTCCTTAGACAGGGTTTTTAATACCAACATTATAACTGTGTATACGGTCATTCGACAAAATGAAAACAGGATAAAAAACAAGTTAATGCTAGTTTCACTCAACACTGCTAGTTAGCGTCAGTTAGCTAACTTACCTTGATATCTGGGAGCATTTGCCTCACTTTGAACGTGGTTTTAGATCCTGTCAACATTTTTGACGACCCGGGTTAACTCGACTCACAAACACGACAAAAAAAAAAGCCGAATGAATGAAAAAAAGGTTTGTTATCAGAAGCTAGTGGTCTCCGGGTTAACAGTCGTCTCCTTTTTCCATTTTTAAGCGGAGAAAACCGTTAAGAAAAAGAAAAGAACGTTCCGGAGTCCAGTAACGGTTAGCCCGTGTCACCGGCTGCTACAACTGAGGTGTTCAATGTGATCAAGCAAACTATTTTCGCTCTTTTCATCGCTATTCGCGCTGACAGCATCCGAGTCCCGACCACGCAAATAACAAAACAAAAAAAAACCAACACCACCGGTCGCTGAAACCTACCACAGGTCACCGGATTATTACTAACTGCTGGGTGTTTAGTCACTAACGGAGAGATGTGTTCACCGTTACTGCTGCTTTCCTACCCATCGCGCTCTGTTTGTTTATGCCTTCGCCATAGTGAAACACACACTGGTGAAGTGGTGAAAAAAGAAAAAAAAAGCAAAGTGCAGCAGTGGAGCTTCTTAAAGGGGCAGTGCATCTGGACTGTGAGGAGCCGACAGTGAAAATCCACAGGAAGTATTTTTTTGTATTTGTCTAGAAGCTGAGCACAATGACAGAAGGTGCAGAGAGAGTTCGGTTTTCCCCGCTTCCACTAAGCCCCCTGAACTCACCATCACTCAACCCTGACTTTAACACACTAGTTGAAGAAAAAAAACACAATAACACAGAAACATCAGGCAGGTGGCTCAAGACATTTGGTCTTAAAGCAAGTCTCAACATCAAGTCAAGATTTTAACTTCTTAGGGAGGTTAAGAAGGTTGTATTCAAGTGCCAAGTTCTCCCCAGCTTTTACAGAAGATCAGTAAAAGCATCCTGACTGGAATCATCACAAACTGGTGTGGTTCATGCACCGCCCAGGACAGGAAGTCTCTAACAGCAGGTGATTACAGAGCGTCAGTGACATCAGCCAAGTGAGGATACTAAAGTCAGCACCAACAGCGGCTGTTATCTGACAAAAGATACAGGAGCATTCGCTGCTGTACCACCAGACTACAGAGCAGCTTCTTTCCTCAGGCTGAGAGGCTCCTGAACTCATCCTCAACTACAAACATAAAGATTTTGTGTGTGTGTGTGTGTGTGTGTTTCAGGGACTACAACCTCCATTTCATTGCACAACGTTGTGTTGTAAAGTGACAAATAAATGAACCTTTGAACCTTTAGTTTCGTCAAGTCACTGCAGTCCTTTCCGATCTTCATAAAGAGATAAGACAAGGCATTAGTACCTGTTTATATTGATATTAATGACCTGACCTCTGCACAAGTATGGAGGACTAAAAGTGCCGTAATTAAATGAATAAATACACAAGTGAATAATTAATTAAATGTGTCATTAATTCATTAAAATACCAATTCATTTTATATATATAAAAAAAACATTATTCCACCGTTTAATTAATTATTTCATAGTCCTGTATTGCAGTGCTTCACGATTGTATTTATTTACTCGCCCATCAAAGTCAGTGGGCGGGGCTTATCATGTGCAGTAACACTTCTTAATATCATGCGCAATAGTGCTTCATTATTATTATCATTATTATTGTCATCATCATCATCATCATCATCACATACAGTGCAAGTCAATATCAGGTGCATTATAACATTGATTATCAGGCTTTTTCCACTACCTTCAATGTCACTGCCAATTTTACTGTCAATGTCATTGTCGATACTACTTTTTTTTCTATTTCAGTTCCTTTTCCAGTTTTCTCTTGTACCTAAATCATCTTCTGTTGTTATTCTAGGCCCTGGTTCATTGCACAAAACATACTCCATTATGAAGAAACGTCCTGCATCCTGATCCAATAAAAGTGCGGAGGTATCATCAGCAACATGCACCAATAGTATAAAAACTATGTTGTGGTATTCACTGTATTGAACGCTGCTCGTGGTTGTACTGAATCTGTTCTACTTACCTTAACATTTTGAGTTGAATTTCTCTTTGATGATTTCTTTTTATTTGACACACTTCTAATTATTGATTTCAATTTCTGTCTTTGTGCTGCTGGATTACGTGATCTAATTGGATTGTCAAGAGTAATGCACTCATCTGTTGTACTGTGGTGCAGGTAATTTAATCCGCCTTGTGCATCATATGGCCTGTGTACAGCATCTTAATATGCAAATAAGGTAGAAGTATACATTATGATTTAATGGAAAGCAGCATCAGTCTCTCTCAGTGCACCAGGATGTCCAAGTTTGTTTTAATACCTTGTCCTTTGTTTAGCTTTTAATACGTCTGTCCTTTGTTTACACACATGACGAATCTGTTAGTTAGGGGTGGTTCTCAAAGAAGCTTGACTTTGTTCTGAGTGGCAGTTGCTTGCACGACCTGTTCTCCCTCAACGACATCCAAGGAAATAACTTGTATGATACTTACAGTCAGTAAAATGACAGAGTCAGCTCTGCTCTGGGCTTTGTGTTAAGCCGACTCGTCGTTGAGGCAGTAGCTGAGCCGCTGAGCCAACATCCATAAAACCATTCAACTCCTGACCTTCTAGTGTTTCAAGCCTGCAAAACCTCTCCTAAAAAACAAAATAATCTCATTAACTGACCCTCTCCAGCCTCTCTGTGGTCAGCAGTACCTTTATTCTCTTCCTTTAGCAGCTCTGCTCGGGGGCCGGCTCCTCTCCTCTCATCCAAACTCGTGAGGGGGAGAAAAAAAAAAAAGGAAAAATCACCAATAACTTTCTTTCAGGAGAAATTCAAACCAAATTCCTTTCCAGCGAGAACAGGGAAAGTCTGAATAATCCTGCGCGACAGCGTGTCCTGCTGAACAGGTGGGGAGACGGCGTCCTCGTGAACTATAATAGAGAGAGGTCTGGATTTTTTACCACATGGGAAACTCTTCAATATTACATAAGGGTCTCCAATTTCTCTAATACATAAAACAGTCGCAGACACAGGACCTTGCATCATCTGAGCTGGAGTTATTCTACAATGTATAATGCAACAAGGTTAAGGCAATACAGAATGACACAGACAGCAAATACACACAGTAACACAAATGATTTGTCTGAGCTCTGTGTTTGTCCGTTCTGTTAGCTTCTATTCTTTTTTCTTTTGTCTCTGCAGCTCCTATTTAATTATAATGGTGATAATAACATAATAATTCTTCCATAGTTCAGAAAATTCTTGGACTTAACACTACAGATGATTTCTGTTGATGCATTCTACATCTTTAAAGGGTAACGCCACCAATTTTACTCATTAAAGTGTGTTTACAGGTCTTGGGCAATACTACTGCATACGTGAAACAGTAGTAGAAAGCCTTTTGTTGCTCCAGAGGAAGCTGCATGTAATCTGATAAATTGCCTAGTGATGTCACTCGTGGCTAAGTTGAATTGTGGGTAATGTTGGCACCAGGTTTTGACCCATCATGGAGGGTTTTAAAACAAATGAGCAAAATCGACACAGCAGAACCGCAGATATCTCCTTTTTTGTTTCACACGTTCTTCTTCCTTTTCAAAACGTCAACCTTACCCACAATGCAACCATTGTGTGATTCATCAGGTTACATGCAGCTTCCTCTGGAGCCACAAAAGGTTTTACACTTCTGTCTTCACATATGCTCTAGTACTCCCAAAGAGCTTAGGCAAACTTTAAAGTGTAACATTTGTGGATGTACCCTTTAAACCTAAAAACAACTGACATACGAACAATTTTGTCCATTTCAACTAGCGAATATTTACATTCATGAATGATCCGATAGTTAGATTCAATTGATCTAAAGATGATCAGTGGACTGAAACATCTGCATGATATTCTGTTGAAAAAAAGTTTCCACATCAGCACAAATTTATAATAAAAATAAAGAATGTCGCTCTAATGTGTAGATATTTGAGATATGATAATTTGTACATATTCAACAAAGGAAAGAGGGGAAGCATAAGATTCTTGAAATACAATGAGAATTTATTCAAACGGTGCAAAAAAAATTAATAATTATAATAATAATAATAACCTAACATAAAATCTGATGTTCTTTCTATCCAGATTGCACTGTCACACAGCCTTAGGGCTCTCCTCTCAAAGAAACAAACAAAAACAAAACAAGAGCAAAAACATTAAAACAATAAAAAATAAAAACAGATCAAAACACCAGGACAAATGAAATCAAGTTAAAATAATGCACAAATTTGGTAAAATGGATCGCCATTTACATGCAACAGTTCCAGTCCCATGCAACTCGAAGGATTCCATGTTAATGTAACTGATGATGAATCTTCCGTCCACACAGAAATTACAGTGTTGTACAATATATAAAAATATATCGGGTCAGCTGTGTCGCAAAAACTAATTCTGAGCCATTTCTCTTCTGGTTTGGAGGAAACGAGCTGGGTCAACAAGAACATGTCACTGTCATGTTTTAGCAGAGCACGGATCGGTGGCTGTAGAAAAGAAGTAAACAAAATGTACAAATAAAAAAAAAAGAGCAACAAACAAATAAAAAGCTGAACTGCTAGACAATTAGCCATGTGAGAAAGAACATCCTAAAATGTTGCAACTAAACATTCCACAAGGAAACCTATTAAAAAATCTCACTATAAATATATATATTCTCAAATGGTGTCTTGTTAGGTCAACATTGAGGAAATTAGTTTGCAATGAGCGCGCCTCGAGTATCAGGAGGCTCGTCGGGGAGTCGCCTTCGACGGCCAATATGTCACTTTCTGGGAAAACACAGATTCTACCCCAAATCCAGGCTCTGACAAGCTTATCATCCATACGTGTTTCACTATCCAACAATATACATTCTTACCCTTTTAAAAACACTGTAAAACTTTGGGCTTACAAAAATAACTTGAACATATTTATACAACCATCTCAGTTTTTTTTTTAATTTAAATACAAAAAAGTATTCGTAGCCTGTAAAGTCTGATGTTTTACATGTTTCTGAGGCAACTGTTTCATTGCAAAAAAATGAAATCAGAAAAAATGGTTTTGTAAGCTAATTATTACTTTGGA
>CAEMYA010000169.1:1222886-1267873 GCA_903131615.1 Diplodus sargus | reverse complement strand
TGAATTAAAATGCTAGTGCATGGACACATGTCAACACACAGAAACACAGCAAATGCAAATGTTTTTTTTTTTGAGGGGTGGGGGGGCATCGGGAAACAGTGTTTTATTGTCATTAAAAACTCTAGTGTTACTTTAAATGCACAGCAAAAAGACTCCCTTCTTCCTGGACTAGCTTTTGCAACGTAGAAAGTCTTGTAATATAGCGTTACATAGTGTTAAATTAGCATTACTAAAAATGATTCCCCAGTACTTCTGTTATTTTTCTGTTTGCAATTTAAGTGTAGGTCACGAGGAAAGCGCCAAAACACTGAGTTTAAAAGAAAAACAAAACAAGAGTGCCCTCAACTGGGCAAGGCAGTGAATTGCATACTAAATTGTGCTTTTCTAGATTTTAATGCCGACGAACAGATTCAATCAACGAGAATAGAGCAACTTGAGTCGCACTACCTCAAAAGAAAACAATCCTCACCATGGCTTCTCACAGGGGAAAACATTACAAATTTAAGTAGTCATTTTGACATGAGCACAACTAAAAAAAGCCATACATTTTCGAAATTATAAGAAGGAAGACTCAAACAGAACGTCAGTCCACATCTAGCTGATATGCCTAACTGAAAGAATAAAGGCATCATCTTAATAGCTTCAACACGATCTTCAAAATTTGTTATATTTTGGGGCAGTAGTAGTAGAAACTGCAGGCGATGAAGCAAGCAGCGGGTACTTTATGTTCTCGTCTTGCACAAACGTACAAACAGGATTGTGATGCCACGAGGACAAATGCTGAAAAAGGCAACTAGGAAACTGAGTTAGATGGTGACGCTGGCACCAAATGCTGTAGCTCTACAGTAACTGGATCCTTTAGAGAGACCCTTCTGACCTGTGGCCCTGATCTCCCACGAACAGAAGTGGCAGTGTCTGCAGAGATGGATGAGGGACAACAGTCAGGCCACTTCAAAAACTGTAAAAAGTTTTGGAACTACGGACATCAGGAAAGTGCTTGAATTTGTGCAAAAAGAGAGAGCGCGACTGGATGTGGCGGGACGAATGCAAGAAATTAAGGTACCGCCTTCAATAGAACCTCAGAATTTGCAGCGAGCGACCGAACTAATGAGCATCAGGATGTCATATTAGCAACGTTTGACTTTGTAGTTAGCCTTTTGTGTGATCATGAGATTGTATGAAACATGGTTCACATTTGTTAAATCAACAGAGCGCAGAGGGTTTTGTCAGTTCAAAGCAGCAATTTTCAGAATCATAACTTGCAACCATAATTTGTCAAGACAACGTGAATCCTATTAGGTATCCACAGCCAACAAAAGTGCATGCATCCCTTTGCATCATGCAGACAGAAATTGGAGACAACTGTCACCCGTCGCTTGAGAGCAAACTTGTGCCGGATGCTCAAGAACAAATCTGTTCACTTGCTTTATTTGTATGAAATCAAACATTTCGATGATTTAACTTAACAGCATGTTACACAGTTAGTGAGTGTCTCCAAAATCTGATGTGCTGGATGTGAAGTTCTGACTCTGTAGTGTGTAGTACTGTAAGCCTGTGGTGGCCATAATAATCAAATGCCAACCGTTAATACAGAACCGAGGAAGACCAAACTGAGGAAGAGAACCATTCCAACAGACATATGAAATACTCTGGATCAGGTTTTGAAACTGTATCTTACGTAGTGCTGTGTTGCCATGCCGACTTTGTTCTATAACTGGTCAATAACGTGACCGTCTTCAACAGGCTGACATCTTCATGATCCAATTTATTGGACAAATAAAAAAGAGATTTTTAGGTGATATTTGTTTTACCAAAGAGATACTTGGAACAGTGCAGAGTAGTTTGTCTTCAATGCATGGACATTTATGTGTTTGCATTCTGTAACATTAGCACCACAGCAGCCCACAGAACGCTTCATCATTAGCAATCGCACGGTTGGTTCACTTTGCATTGCGCAAATGGTGATCGACGAAAAAAAGCAATTCGACAAGGATTAATTCTGCTGTTTCCCGAGGTACATATGACGCAAGCATCTAGTAACAGTAGTGTAAAATCTGTGTAACACTGAAATCACCCAAACAGGATGTGACTTCAAAATGCTCAAACATCCCTTAATTAACCAATCCAAACATTATCACAGACCATAAATGGAGCGGAGACACTCGTGCCTTTTCTGTTTGTGCTTGCATCGCTGTGTATGAAGTAGTGTTAATCTGACCTCCTGTATATGTGTGCATGTACTGTGTTATGCATCGTTGAGTGTTATGTATGGTGCCTGCCATATACATTCTCTCCACTAGGTGGAGACAGGAGCAAGGCGTTAAACTCTGATAAAAGAGGAGAGCCTACAGCTCACACACACAAACACACTCATACATAACGCCTGCATAAGAGCCACAGCAAAATGTAACAGAAGTGCAGTTAGTTTACTCTATGGTCTAACGTGTGACCCCAGAAGTCAGAAACCCCCCTGTTTATTCTGCAGTCGTGTCGACTCTCCGCCACTTTCTGAGGTCTATTCTAACAGGAAGTGACACCGCTGAAAAGGGAGGGAGCTGGTTTGGCCTTTCTCTTGTCCATTCAGAGGCTGATCTGCCCCAGACTTAATTTTTCACTAACTGAAAAAGGCCACTCATCAAATTCAAGCCACAGCACGGTCTGTTCAGAACCTGTGGATGATTGCTTCTGGCTCCCTCTTTTTCAGCTCCTCCCGGTAGCAGTAGGAGCAGTAGTTGCCCGTTTCAGGGTGTCCGTAGTAGGTGCAGCTGGGTGTCCGACAGCGGCTGGACTGCAGGCTGGCCAGACCACCGGCGCTGCCCAGTGAGTAGTGTCTGACTGGGGGTTGCCCGCTCCGAGAGTCTAGGTTGGCGCGCATGTCCCGGAAGCCGTTGGTGTAACTCCCAACAGGGGGTTCAGCCCCGGGGTAGTCTGGTGGGTCGAACTCAGGGGGGTATGAGGGGGCAAGGCGAGAGGGACTCAGGGAGGCGGGGCCTTGTGAGTTATTGTACTGGGGGTGCGGGGGACCCTGCGCCGTGGGGCAGTGCCGGGGAAGGGTTGCGTATGAGGGGAGGCCGGGGTAAGACGTCGCCGGGGAGCCACCAGCTAGCTGGCGCCGAGTATCCACGTAGCTGTGCATATGAAGGTGCTGGGTGAGGGGTGCTGCAGCAGGAGGCTGGTCTATGAAGGAGGGCCGGGGGATGGGCACAACAGCAGAGTACATAGAGGGGCTCAAAGGAGTGGGCTTGAGCTGGTTAAAAGACGGTGGCGAGTTCTCTGATAGCTCCTCTTTAGCCTCATAAGGCCGGTAGGTCAGCTCAGGACCAAGAACTGTCTCCTTCTTCGGTATCTGGATGCCGTTGGTGATGCCCTTCCTCTCCACATCTCGACGTTGTTGTTCCTGCTCTGCCCGGAAGCGCTCCTCTGCATCGGTGAGGTAGCGCTGGATCATCTCCTCCTGGAAGGGCTGCCGGTTGCTGGTTGTGAGGAGGCTGGCGAAGATTAATTTTCTCTCACCTTGCATGGCGGCTCGCAGGATGCCCAGGCTGACTTTGACATCAGCACTATACTTGTAGGTCTCGCACTCTGTACTGCTCCCACCGCTGCTGCTCATACTGCTTCCTGTTCCATTGAGACGCTCGCTACCTGAGGAGGGGGAGCCTTTCCCAGAATCCTCTGAGGTATGGGCTGAAGGCGAGCCATCCTTGCTGCCCTTCCTCCCCCTAAACGAGCCCTTCTTCTTCTCCGCACCCTCCTGCTTGACACCTCCAGTGCCGGCATTCTTTCCTGTCATCAATCCGCCCACGTTCTTCTTCAGCTTGCTGCCCAGGCTCTTGCCAAAACTGCCGAGTTTATTTGCCACAGAGTCTGCCCTCTTCTTGTCTTTGTCCTTGTCCTTGTCCTTCTTGGTTTTGTCCTTCCCTGCTGTTCCTGTTCCCACCCCTGCTGATCCACTGCTGGAGGAACTGGATGAGGAAGAGGAGCTGTTCTTGGCCAGGGACCCACCTCCATTAACCACTGATCCTGTCGTTGTCTCTCCGTTGCCATTGGAGCTGCTGCTGACTGACTCCTTGTCTGACTCTCCTGAGTCAGGAGGCGTGCGGGCATCCTCTCCTGCTGATGCTGTGGGAGACTCGGGCTGGGCCAGAGGGGCTTGCTGCAGGGAGACAAAGCAAAAACACAAGCTAGTGGAAAAATACTCCAGAAAATGTACATCCGGCAAAAAAAACCATCATGACAAATACAAAAAAAGAAACATCACATTCTATCTATGTTCTAACAATACCGGCACATGACCCTCAGGTATGGGGGGAAAATTCAGCACCAGATACAGAGGATGTGAAAAGAGTGAGTCATAAATCTTTTTTTGCAGACAAATGCAGAAAAATAAACAAATGACTCAGTTAGCAAATGCCTTTTCACATCTACAAACATTTTATGGTAGCTGTAAAATAAAGACTGCTGTATTTGGAAATGGCATGACCTAGATGACGCAATATTTTCGTTCTCAAAAAAAGAGGCAATAACAGAATGTCCTGTCTTTCAGCAATACTGACCAACGAACAGCAGAAACAGTAAAATCCCCTTAAATCAATAATTCAGTTCCTGTATTGCCACCAGTCCCTGCAGTTTAACCATGAAACGGCTCTGACTTGTCCTTCCGAGCTGCCTGATGTTAGCATGTGGCACACAAGAGGACCCTTTGTCACAGTGTTGGATGGCGTGACTTTATGACCAGAATGGTCCAGTGTGGTTTGTTTTCACATATGCTTTGTACAGCAGTCAGGAGACGGCTGGTCTGTTTGAAAAGGAAAATATAATAATATTGTGCTTGTCTGTAATAAATGTGGGAAATAAACACTAACCACAAGTCCCTTTGGCATCCGTCTGATAATTACATTACGAGTTGGGTTGTGTTTTTATTACAAAACTTTATTTTGTTGGTAAACTCAATCAGCCTTCATTGGTTATTTCAAAAATAAAACACAATTTCTGTTTTGTTTAATCAGTGATTTATCTTGCCTGTAAATGCAAAAGCAGTTTGGGCAAAACCAGGATGTCCTCATGGAACTTATTGTCTGAAATAAGGCTTTCTAAACCTCCCTGCTGCAGAGGAGCAAATATGACTGAGGGTGGATGTGTGGACTTTCATCTTTACCTCACAGGGCAGAGGCAGCCAGGTGACCGTCATGTAGCTGTGCAACATCTGGAGCTTGGCCTCCAAAGAGAGAGCCACACTGGGAAGAAGAAAGAGAGAGAGAGAAACAAAACAAAGCTCAGCGAGTGGAGAGCAACACTTCGTGCCAGAGCTCCAGTGTCGTACTTGTGGAAATGTAATTATTGTTGTTGTTATTTCATGTTAACTGTAAAAAAGCCGGCTGTACCAAGTGTAATTTTCTTGTTCTTCGATTGAGATTTTTGAATGAAGCTTTGAATGTCTGTTGACATTTTTATAATGCAACCTAAGAAATCATTTTAAAATCCTCATTTTGAATAAAGTGATTCACTGGATTGAAGAAAATTGGATTTTTGAGTCTCATTCTTAATGTGCGTCATTCCCAAAGCATCAGTTTGAAAAATAAAAATCATCTTTTCTTACAAATAGTCTTTAAATGAGAACTCTTTTTCATTAGAGATGCTACACATGGGAATTAAATAAATAAAATGCTCTGAAGTCACTGGAAATGTTGATATCACAAGAATCCAATATAAGGCCACACAGCAGCAACCAGGATCTAACTCTACAAATAGCATGCTAATAACAGTAATGTAGCCAAAATGCAAATATGCAGAAACACCACGTTTAAACAGAACTGACAGGCATGCTAAAAGGAAGCTGCACACAACTGCCGATTTAGAATTTGAATTCCAACGTCATAGATGAAGCTTTGAAGCTTAAATGTTCTCGCTGCATTACAGCACTGAGACAACGGTCATGAGCGGGATTATAAACAATGTTAGCAGAGATAAATGTGGAATCACAGAAAACAGAAGATCATGCAGCAGTAGTCAGGAACAGAAGAAACATAATGGTGAAATACATTTTATTAAATAAATCCTGGATGCTGGCCTTACTCACACTATAATACAATGCTGGTCCTCTTCTTTAATGTAGACTGGTGATAAAACTACATCAAGATTTACCTGCTGCTGCTTCACAGCAGGAAATCTAGATGGTTTTGAAATGCACTAAAAGCATCTTGTTGCTGTGCATTCTTACTCTGCGCTAAGCTTTTAACAAAATGACCTTTTCCAAACAATATTAAAAGCCACTCATGTAATACTATCTCTGTCCTCCATTTCATCTGAATAAGACTTCCACAGTGTCATCAACTGACGTAAACGAGTTGGGAGGTTTATTTTTATCCAGCTGCTATTTTGGCTCTCCTTCCCCTAGTCCATTCATAGAAGGTATTTAGAGCTAATCTTATTGTCACTGGCACTGTCGCTAATCTGGAGTCAGGGATCAATCCCTACACACTGACTCTACGCCCTGAAGGGACAGCTGTCTATAAGGACGGACACATCCAAGAGAACATCCACCACTCTCGTTTTTTATCTGTATCAGTTATGGCCCTTCTGACGCATCCGTTTGTCAAAGGCACCTTATGAATACATTCGACCTGACAAACACGACTGGATGTAAATGCGTAAGAGTTGTTTTTAGAAGGAGAACATACCTCGCCAGCATCACGTTGTCCGTGTCATCCTTGCCCCACTCCCAATCTTTCCCAGGATCCACAGCAAAGTGCAGAGGCAGCATTTTGTGCTCTGAGTCAGTGAGAGGAATCACGACTGCTGGACGAGATGGGGAGAAAGTGTTCTTAGAAAAAAGATAAAATGCAGCACTCTGGATTTTCTGTAGACAGAAATACTTCTGAGTGCAATCAATTTTTTCACTTTCTATTTTAACATTTAGCCAGACGGGTCTGACCAATATTGTTTTTGGCTGGTCTGATCTGATATTTTTAGACCGGTGAACAATTGAAAGTCTGGGCAACGTCTTGAATTTCAAGGTTACGCTTGTTATGTTCACACGAACCTCAGTGTGAGCACAATTATTCAGTGTTCCTCCCAAATTCCACTCTTACAAAGTGAAAAACATAAGAAAGAGCATTTAGACAGACCCAATAATGTAATCGCTTCATACAGCTCTTGATAAAATGTCAAACTTCCAGATTGTAACATCATTAGTTGAGCTTTTATCAAAATATCAGTCAACTTTAATAATAGAAAGAGGTCATTAGCTGCTTAGATTCTCACCTCTACTCAATTCGATTACTGTTAACCTGTCACTGATTCAAATGCCCAATTTTTTTGTTGCATCTCAATGTATATGTCATCCTCAATTTTCTGTATCACTGCACATGGCTACTTTTTCATTGTTTACTACAAGCAGACAGATAAATCTGAGTTCTGTATTCATCGGAAAGTTCTTGTTGATCTACAATATTAAGTCTAAGTCTACAAAATAGTTGAGTGACACATCTCAGTACATAAACATTAAAAACAAAACATACAGTCAATCACTTTGCCATGCATTGCAAGTGTGCTGTAATCTTCAAAAACAAACTTTTAACTTAGCAGCTTTAAGACAGGTTACTTCAAACATCACATACGTGACTCAATCCCTGGTGATTAACTAGACTGTGTTCTTTATAGCTCCAGACGTTAGCGAAGGGTGGTTCCTTAAATTTGTTGTCCGACCAAAGTATTTAAGTTTTTGAGGCAGATTTTAAACTCAGCATGTGTCTTGTCCAGTTCATGCTTCCAACTAAGTTCATAAAATCAGAAGTGTCACCAGATGTCTGCTTTCAATTACTGGTTGAATATTTCATCACTCGCTGCCTCTATCCAACATATTTCACGCCAAGTAACGTTAGCCAAATGTTCATCCAACATGCAACATTGCAACAAAGCAATGCAAAATCTTTCAAGTCTGAGACATGATGCCTTTTTCAATCAAGACATTTCCACCCCTCTAATGTGGAGTTGTAGAGTTCACTGAAGATATTCAGAAGCCCAACGGGCCTGAGTCATCATCCTTTAATAAATCATGAAGGTCAATATTAAATAAAGACTGAAACGTCAAGCAAAACTACGAGGCTGAGAACGAGGCTGAGAATGTGGGTACTTGTGCTATTTACTGTCAGAAAAACTCCTCCTCTTAATCTCACACACAGTGAAATTCGACAATTATTTTGTGGACTTTCATTTTTCAGCAGATCATTATCGGTGTTACATTCATAATTGATTTGCTGTGATTCATGGCTTTAAAATGTTAACTGCTTACTAGAAGACTGCGCATAAAAGAAAAATCAATATTCAGATGATAATAAAGATGAATGAATGATGCCGGGTATTACCTTGCTCTTTGGAGCTGTCTTTCTGCTCCATGGAGACCAGGGCAGAAAAGTGCGCCTGGTCGTATGCCAGGACCAGAGGCGAGCGATGGCACTTGGCAGCTGGCACTTCCAGTGGCAGGTAGATGCCTCCAAAAGGGATGGGAGCAAAGGCTGGGGAAGAGTTACAAGGACATTAAAATCTGGATATCATGACCTCAGCACTGTTTCTGAGAACACTGGGAGGATGTGAGCCAAATAAATGAGCTTCCACCTCTATCAATAAATTAAACTGTTACTTTACTGACTCCCTTACAATTTTCTGCAAATTGTGCGTACTGAATTGATTCCATAACAAGACTGTTATTGCACTGAAGTGTCTGAAGAGTGTAAAACAAACTAATAGCTACGACAATTATCAAACTATTTAGGTTGCCTCTTCAGCAGGAGTGCCGTACGTTGCCATTTTAAAAATGTATGTGTGTCTCCACATTTGTTTTATGTGACAGAAATGGGTCACAAGTATTTGGCAGTAGTTCATATTGTTTATTTTAACCAGCTTGAGAAAGCAGATGGGTGGTGTTGACTTCATCAGGACAACTCAGGGAAGCTATCAGTCACTGCCCACTTAGTGTTTTCTTTCAAAGACTCCCTCATGATTGTCTGGATTTTCTGCTGAAATTCTGTATAAGACGAACATGATCAATGTGAGATTCAGAATGGATTAATTATATAATGAAGTGATGAAAAATACAATGAAACACAGTGTGTGATGCATTAGCATCATGAGTCTTCTGGTATATTTACCCTCTCCCCCGGAGTCCCTCAGCATGGTGTCCGCCACCACCACTATGGGCCTTCTGAGGACGTGAGCCAACACGAAGACGTGAAACTCCTCTAAACTCTCATAAACTGGTTCATCTGAGGATTCCACCCTGAAGACAGCAACAACACAGCTTTGGTTAACAGAAAGACAACTGTTTATACTGATGCAAAACCAGAGATGATCAAAAACCCAAGCAGACTTTACATTTTTATCTGCTTCATCAACTGATTCCTCATGACTTAATATACCGTGAGTTGTAGAGCTTTTGATGAACAGTAAGAATATTGAGGGACACCTGAATTTAAACTCAAAAATATAAATTCAATCATTATCAACTCCCTCTTCACGCCAATGAAAAGTCAAGTGAAGTTTTGTAAGTATCTCTTGAGCTTCATATCAAAACAGCATTCTCCTAAAGAACTGAAGTAGATGGGGACTTATTCAGAAACGTAAATAAACAACTTAAATAACTGAATAAAATGGCTTCATTCAGCTCATCTGGAGTAATCCAAGTTTTTGGTAGCCCTTAGATCCCAAAAATTATTTGTAAAGACAATATTTACACCCTTTTAAAAGCAGAAAATCTTACATAGCTGCTAAGCTAAAAGAGTTGTAATGGGATCTCTGTGCTTCCAGATGTTTTCTGTAAAGCTCCAGAAATGTTTTGTCGACTATAAAAGCTTCACCTTACTTTTCATCATTATGAGGGTGAGCAGAGAAGGACTGAACTTTCGTTTTTTGGGTGAACTTATCCTTTTAGAGTCTGTATTATAGAGCTCTGTCAGTATGTTTAACCCACCACAAACTCTTACCACAAACAGAAGATTGACTAAAATGAGGGCCAGCCACTCAGTTCTGATTGTTTGTTCATGAATAAAAACATGAGTGTGACTAAAGCATGCGTCGGGTTAACAGTCCCCGCATTGTCCGGGCCAGACCTTACCCGTTGGTGCCGTTGGTGCTGTAGTGTATTCTCGGCTCACTGGAGGCAAGCTTCAACAGTTCATTCCACTCTTTCTGCCACTCCTCCTCCGTGTACACCAGACCAGACTGAGGAGAATGGAAGGACACACAACACACACAAACACACACACAGACACACATTTGCCATTTAGAGAGGGAGTGTCAAATGTCACAAAAGCATGCACTGACGTTATGGCGTCTTAACACAAGGTTACACACTGACAACTGAGGAAAGAAATTTAATCAGAGCCTTAACAAATCCCTGTGTCGTTCACACAGTGGCAACAGAAGCCTCATCAATATCATGTGTTTAATCTCCATATATGGGCAAAAGAAAACTGCTTATTAATACACTTCTTCCTCAGAATCAATGTTCCATATCACCTACAGTATGTTCACATGAGTAAGCTGCCTAGTGCAGCTCCACTGGATCTATTTTTTTAAGGACACTTCTGTGGTAGCTGTTGAAGAATGGGAGAAAATTAGGCAGTCATTCGTGTGGCATCTCCTCTGTGGGTGTCTGCAACCACTTAGGAAAACATTCTTAGTTTGCCGTTACGCTTGCTTTCATGGGGAGAAAGGTCATTGTGTTCTGGAAAAAAAAGGCTCTAAAGATCCTCTTTTTGCCTCTGTAGAAGGATGGAAGTGAAGTGCAGTGCACACACAACTCAAGTAATCTCTTAAATGGGTTTTGACAAAGAGTATCAATAGTGGGTGGAGATACCAGCACATCTAGATAATATAGTCAAACAGTGAGTAGTGATAAACAATCTTAAAATCACTGTTTGCTTTTGATGCAGTCATTGGCATGTTGTCAAAGCTGAACGAGAAACCAAAAGTGCTGATCAACTGTCCAAGACAATCAAATAATCAATGAAATATAGAAACAAAGTGACAGTGAACTAATGTGACCTTTCCAAAAGAGGAAACTGTTTACCAAGAAAAGGAAACCAATATAAACCACTTTATACAGAAGTGGTTTTGCATACTTAAATCCTGCCAAACCTGCTGGGAAAAACTTTAGATGTATTGCTGTACAGCAGATACAGTACTTATGTACAAACACACACACACACACACACACACACACACACACACACACTGGCCCCTTTATTACGTACACCAGTACAATCTAATGCAATTCAAGATAACTGCTGTCTTCTTTATTTTATTTGTTGATACTGTCACAGAAGTGTTTATTCTATTGTGTTTTACACTGAGGTCAGTTAGTGGTCATACTGCTAATCTGCTGGATACTGAGAGGTGTTTCTACATTATGCACCCTCATGTATGAAGTAAAAACACTAGAAACACTTCTAAATATTATGTAGTCCAATACAACTTTAACTATCACCTCGACAATGAAGATATAACTTATTTTGTACATTAACCCTAACCCAAGTCAACAAAAACTAAACATGATAAACTTTTTAAATTATCATGCTAAGAAGTGACTTTGGATGGGTTTTATCTACATTTACTTTTTTTTCAATTATATGTAAACTTACTGACAACTTTTTTTCCCCCTACCCTTTAATTTTGAAGTATGGAAATCACGATCTTTGTTCTCTTAACATTTTGCGATTTGCTGTTCATGAAGTCTCCAAACTGAATTAGTAAGAAAGCTTTCAGGATTTCTGCACCCACTGCATGGAACAAACTAACCACTGAAAAACAACAAAGCAATGGTGAAAACTACTGAATCCAGGCTGTCTGTGCCTGTCTGTAAATGCTTTATCTTATTATTTTAGCGTGTTTTTCTGTAATATACTGTTGCTGTCATTCTTGGCAGGCAGATCTCACATTGGAAAAGAAATCCTTGATCTCAATTGAAGCAGCCTGGTTAAATAAAGGCTGGAAGCAAGGAAAGAAAGCCGTTTATGAAAGGCATGAGGTAACTGACTCGTATGGAATTGGTAGCCCAAATTACCTATATCTGAAAAGTCTGGCTTTGATTATCAAATATATTAATGGAAATCTCTCAAAACTGAGTTTAGTTTACAGCAACTCAATGTTGTCCTGTGTTGTTTTTCTGTTGCCATGTGTTTTGAAAGAGCTGAAATGACATGGAACACAGAAATAATCAACAATAGGGAGCTGTGTGCATTTGGCATTTCAAATGTTTGAATGCAGCCACGTGAACAACTGCAGGAGGGCAGACACTATCTGGCATACTGTAGGTAGCACTGAGAGACACTTCCTTCTTCTTCGTGCCTGAATATTTGTCCCATTTCAACGAAAACATTCTGATCACAAGTTCACAAGCCTTGTCATGCCGTCATCACAGAGTTACAAAGACGACCCAGAGAAAAGTGCAGCCTCCGTAACAAACCTCTTTGTTCTGCTGGGTCTGCTGCCACCTCCACCTGCGCTTCAGTGCCTCTCTCTCCAACCCGTGATCCATGAGCGCGTACAGAGACTTGCGTAGCATCAGGTCCCGGTCATGAAAACCCCACATACCTGCATTAGAGAACAAAACAATAAGCATTGAACACATCAACAGAGTCTTGTGAATAACTGCATTCTGACATGTTTAATATGCACCAATTCTGTCCTTAAAAGACCAAAATAAATTGATTTACTGTAAAACAATTGAATGAAAAGCTGGATTGTGACTATATTTTAAAAAGCACAGGTTAAGCTCATATATATCACTTTCACACCTACTGACCAGGAGATGTTCTACAAGGGCTTGAATAATGACTACACATTAGTTAGGACATTATTAATTTTCTGGGCTAGGGCCCCTGAGTGGGCCATAAAGGCTAAGTGAATATGCACTGCAACGTTGTAAAATGCAATTAGTGCTTGAACCAACAATGAAGCTCTCTTAATGAATGCTAATGGAGTGTGAACCTGCCCGGTATTGGGGTCTGGTCTGAAAGCTCTACTCACCGAGCGAGGCTGCGTGTAACAGGCAATTTCCGTCTCCGCTTGTTGCCAGAGGCAGCAGGCTCTGACAGTTTGAAACCACTTTCGTCCACCAGTTCAGGCGACCTGCAGGCAAACAGGAAAAACTTAACTCACCTGTTTGTGTTACAGAAAGGCCCTGGTAATAATCCAAAACAACTGGTGTAATACTTTCCAAGAGGAAAAGATAAACATATTGTGTGAGACTAGATTTCCATGTTGGAAAACAGGCTGTCACATGGATGTAGTTTATAAAGTTTTGCTTTTATGTCAGTAGGAATGTTTTCCCCTGAATGATCTATCTCGTTTTGAAATTAAACTAATTACAATATGAAGGTGCAAGATATAACTTAACGTTGACTACAGGTCTTTATCACAGCAGATAGTCATAGTAGCAAAAGCACATGTGCCTTCAAAAATAACAAGAGCTCAGTTCCATTCACAGTAAGCAATGACTGTATGACAGACCAAAACCCTGACACCCAAAACTGCAAAATGAAATTGAGTTATCATAAAGTTTATTATGCATCCCCATGCTACTTTTCAAATGTGATGTGTCAAAATGTCTTCCCTGAAAAAGGCCTGTGGGAAATTAAAATCAAAATTTACACTCGGCTGTAAATAGCTTCATTTGGATGCATAAAAAAATATGGCTGATGGTGAAATGCTCAATTTGATGTGTATAAACAGGCGTATCTCTTCTTTGTTATGGTTAAAGATTGATTATGACGTCTGCAGTTTCTGTATTGTGGTTATAAACTGTTACAGCTGTGATTTTAACAGAATCCTTGCATGCAAATCCAACAATCTCACATGTGGGTTTGTGTTGCAACAGTTAGTCGATTAACACATTCATCACTCGAGCAAAAGAAAATGAATCATAAACTATTCTGATAATCCATTAATTGTTTGAGGGATTATTCAAGGCGTCACTTTGAGTTCTGGGAAATTGTAATTTTTACATCCACTAAAAAAGTAAAGGAAATCATGGTTTCATCCATGTCCATTTATTTGTATGTTTGTCAGCAGGATTACACAGAAGCTACTGAGCAAAAACTTGGGTGGAGGAGACTCCATTAATTACAGGGTGGATTCAGATAAAGGGAAGGATCTGGGAATTTTTCTTCATTATCTTGAGAGATTTTCAACATTTTAGTTAATTTCTCAAACAGTAATGCGTCAACCTTGTCAAAACCAAAAGAAATTTAAAAAATCAGGTGTATCTAGGTAACAGATATGCATGAGTGAATTCTCACCGGCATGTTCCAACGCCACCATCATCGACTGCTCGATAAGGTCCCTCTCGATGAAGCCCCGGAAGTCGTCACGGTACACGGTGAGGTCTGGTAGTTGGAAAGTGCACAGGGGCGTGTCCAGAAGTGGCTCACTACTGGTTCCTCCAGTGCTTGAGACATGAGAGCGGGCCAGGGACACAATGGTTGAACTGGCGTGGGAAATGCCCCTCGACAGGCGCTTTTCTGTAGCTGCTGAAACACAGGAAGAAAATTAAACATGTTACAGTCAGTTCTAACAGATAGTTCTTGGTAGTTATCTCGCAATGTTTGAAGACTTCCAGGAGAAATTTGGGAAAGAAATGAAAGGTCATTTCACAATAATTAACAGTCAAGTCAGCACTTTAAAGTTCCAGCAAAATTACGTTACGCAACAAAAAGAAACATGTCTGCTGTTGGCCTCACCTTGCACCACCTCATCTTGGCGGTGAAGCACAGGCCGCCCTACCCTCGCCATCTCCTTTTCTGGAGGAAGATACGTCCTGTCTTCAGCAAACGAATATGTCAGGTTCCCAGCATGCACCTGTCGCAGCTGCTCAAAGTCACTGAGGGCAGCAGTGAAATCCCAGTTCTTGCCTACAGACAGAGAGAAAGGACAGTAACATGCGTTTGAGCCACCAGGTCCAGTGTTGACAATTTGAATCCTGTTTCTATGTTGAGCAGATGACACTTCCTTAATGAGTTTAAATATTTACCATGGGTCGGTGCAACCATAGGCTGTCTTATCTTATGTAAAGGCCACTGGCACATTCCTGCACTCGAGTAAATATCAGAATTTGGAGCACGTCTCGGCTCGCTGGCTTGCTGCTGTTCACTGCATTGCATTACATTTTTAACCCATATTCTTATCTGCAACTTGTGCTGCTGCTAGGCAACAGGAGTCCTGTTGACTCCAGCTATACCTTCCTTCTGTTAGTGTATGATAGTCTAATTACCATTAACAAGCCAGAAGCACTGACTAGAACAGCAGTCACAGCATCAACAGCTGTCAAGTTCACTCCACAGCCTAACCCTTTCTTTCTTAATCCTATAATAGGCGGAAGCTCATAAAGTTGAACTTTATCTGATAAAGAATGATTGGATTTTATCACTCCAAGTTCACAATGTGCCAATTACATTAAACATGTCATCCCACAAGGACAGCAGTGATTAAGACAACTATAAAAACATTTTTTTTTGCCGGATGTGGTATGAATAGTCTCACCCTCTAGCAGATCTCTGGCCAATCCTGGTTCAGCTCCAGTGGAACGGACAAAGTCGGACAGGACTGCGTCCATATCCACGGTCATGTGATCATGAATTCACAAGTTTGCGGGTTGTGTCTGGACAGAAAAAAAAAAAGAAAAAGAAAAACAAACAGGGACTCTGCTCTCCGTGACAGGACAGCAAGGGGATGGGGGGAGGGGGTCCAGTCCTCTACCTCGTGTCACTCTATCAGCCACACCTGAAAAGAGATCAGAGACAAAATGAGATTAAACTTGCAGGAAAACAACTTAAGGGGAATTAACAATATCTTACAAGAGATTAAAGAAGAGTTAGAGCTTCAAACAGTGAATGAAAAGCATAGTGACATAATAAAACTACTCAACCTTTTTTTCAATACAAGCCTGTTGTGACTTGGTTGCTTTTAACCTGACACCTTTGGCGTCACCTGTCCCACCCATGGCAACAGCTGTGGCTGTGAACAGGTTTGACAAACTAATGTGCAACTTAAGATGTTTATCATGTGAGCAACTTCATCCTGTTTCTCTGAGCACTTTGTAATTAGTTGTAATATAATCAGAAAAGTCATCAGGATGCATCACTTAAGACGCGTCTATTTCAAAATCTTGACTTGAGACCAATGTGCTTCAACACCGCCTTCAGATATGACCTGTTGAATATGTAAACAGACTATTTTTCTGCCAAAGAAAAAGATCATGGAGGGTTTAAGCAGAAACCTTATAGCACTTAAACCATGTGGAAGAGAAGGGAAGTCATTTGTGTGAAGAGTTAAACACGGAGCCAAGACAGAGTTTGCTTTCACTCTGAATCAGTTGGAGATAGATAAAATATCAAGCACTGCTATCAAATGTCAATATTTGCCTGTTTTATGCTGGAGAAATCTGGATTTTTGTTCATCATGACAATTAATGGTTTTAGATACAGATAACAGTCTAGAAAAATATGTATTCTATAGATAGGTAAGTGGACCTTAATGTCACATACATTCTAAAGTCACTTCTTGTGAGCAGTGTGAAAGGAGGAAACAGTGTTCCTTCAAAGAGGCCCCTTTGAAATCAATTAAGACAATTTTATTCTTCAATTTCAATGGCAGGCCTAAAGGACCTGCATCAGTTGGGAACTGAAATCAATACAGAAACATTATCAAGACCGAGAGCAAAAAAAGTCAGCATCAATGTGCCGTTGACACAAGGGATGCAGAGGGCAATCAATGCACGGCCAGACAAAAGGCATGAATCAAAGTAGCACTGACAAAAAAGATGTTCTAACGGGGGGGAAGCTGAAGCTAAAAGCCTCTATTTTACCAGGAAAGATTCTCTGAGAGTACATTCACTTTATCAGCAAGGCTTTGAACCACAGTCAGTTAGTCTGTAACATTTGTCTTCTCACAGCACTTTGCTGGGTTATTATTAAATGTTTCAAACATCTGGTAAATAATAAACCCTGCTGATCAATGCAGGTCAAAAAGGAAGTTCAATCTTTCATCCTACAGCTGTAATTAGAGATGCTCGGATATCATTTTTCAGAGTCAGAAACCTGAACTTGCGCACCGGCTAATACAAGTACCAATTCTATTTTTCCAACAGCTGTTAAATACTAACCCTGTATGGATGTTAAAGCCTGGCTCAGGTTTAATCCTCTGTACAACATGACCAAACTCATACAGAGAAAGAATCCCATAGAACTTTCTTTCATTATATAGATTAAAAGTCATAACAGAAAAAGAACACAAATGTCAACAAATGTAAGTTTTCTCACATGAGCTTGAAGTTACACAAGTCACTTGCCTTTTATGGATAACTGGATGTTGGCCATTTGTGCAGTAAGATATCTGTGAAGGTGTATACAGGTGGGACATAGTAGGGCACCGATTACACGGCATTTACTCAGTGAAGACTTGCATACTCGCCGATAACATTGGTATCGCAACAAAACGAGCTGCTGTACTAAAAGCAAATCTAAGCAACATTGTGAGAATTATTATCATGAACATAGCGACTCAAAAACAGGAACAAACAAGGAGTTAGAACATGAATGATGACAGTTTTCTAGTAACGTAATGAACAATAGTCAAACTATCCAGTCATTGCGCTGTCTTTGAAGTTCATAAACTGCCTAATCCAGTTCTGTTTGTTTTTTTTCCCTTTTTTTTAAATCTACCTACAGTCATCTATTCCCACCCGTCCCATGGCTCATCCACCACCCAATGTTCCTGCTTCATCTCTGACTCAGTGAACCCTTTTCCACTGCGCCTGATGAGTCACGAGTTTACTCTTCTTACACCTCTCCATCGTTTCTCTCGCTTCACGCTCTCTCCCTACCTCCCTCGGTTTCTCATCATTATTACAGTAAAAGCCACAGAGGCACGCAGGGGAGGAACAGACTTCAGTACAAAAGGCCTTTCTCAGCCAGCAGAGTATTTCTAGCGCATTCCCTGCAAAGCCAAGCATTCAGCAGCCTCCTTTGCAGGGTCTCCTCACATTCTGCCATATTCAGTTCTACTGAACACAAACACAACTTCAGAGATGTGAGAAGAAGGCCTGTTAAACATTCAAAAACCACAGGCGCACACCCCATTCAGACTAACACAGAGTTGTGGGGGAGACCATGTTCTGACGATAATAGTACTGCATCAAAAAACACCAGGGGCTGTGCTGGCGTGAGCGTGTTGCTATAGGTACCAGTAAGAAGATGTAATAAAAACCAGTCCAGGAAGCCCAGTTTGTTATCAGAGAAAAAAAAAAAACTTTACTCCTTTAGGGAACAATTTTCCAATTTAAGTTAGAAGGTTTTCAAGGCAGCAATAATTTCTTGCCCGTGATATGAAGACTTCCACGTGTTTGTTTACACACACTGCACTAGCTCTGTCTGTGCTGCACTGCAGTAAAAGCTGAGCCAGGATCAACTTTTGTATCAGACTGACCTGCATTTTTTTTTTTTCTTTTTTGCCCGAGCCTACCTAATAACAGCAGCGCAGCAGTCACATGGGAACATGATCTAAAGGACTCAACCTGAGTCATTTGACCTTTGTGACCCTCGACCTGACCCGAGTTGAATGCAGGTTGAATGATTATGTTGGACAAGTTGTATGTGGGAGCAAAATTCCTCTTTACACAGCATTGCATTTTTTAATTCTCATGATTTCCCCTTCCTCCAATATCAGAGGAGGTTTTGTCTGTACTTATTTGTCAGTTTATCAGCTTATTTTTGTTTGTTTGTAGTTATAGCAAGCCATGTTAGCCACAAAATAACATACTGAAGGAAAGGAAAAGATAAAGAAGAATAATATGTCTCCTTGAAGCAAAATATTTAGTATTTAATACAATAAAATAACATTTTGTCTGCACTTGGGAGCATGTCTGACCACATACATCATACCTGGACCCTTCAAGGTATGCTGAGTTTGGTCTGAAAAAATGCCCTAACATAAGGGATTATTAATATGACAGTTAAGGGTTACTGACTTTTAAACATTAAACTCTCCTTCCTAATCGAAAGAATGAACAAAGTACACAGAGTATGCTCGAGCAGGGAGCATTTGTGCAGAAGTAAAACTGTAACTAACCTTTTTAGTAGTCATGTGTTGGAATGCTGTAGTTTGATTTCACAAAGATGGGAAGAATGAAACAGGTGCCGACTGCTCTGAACATCTACAATGAGACACTAACTTGTGACACCAGTCTTGTTTGAATGAGTTCAATGCAGGAGGCCTGTGTGACGCAGTGCATCACACTGACAGCCAGAATAGAGAAAAAAAGGAAAAAAAACGAGGAAAGGGGCGATAAAAGTGAAGGGCTGAGGACAGAAAGTACCAACACAGACTAACAAAAGGCTGGCTGTTGTCACTCTGGGCCTGTAACATCAGCCATTCCTGTGAACCCACACTGATGCATTCGATCTGATGTCACATGGATCTCCTTCAGAAACACTTATAAAACAATGAGAAATAGCAAGTATACTTGCAGATTGTGTCCCACAAGACCTATACTAACTACATCATCAAAGCATGAATCTTTTTTAAAAATAGTTTTAATCAATCTCATATGGACAGAGAAGTGGTATTACATGAATTTACTGGATCAGATTTAAGACCAAATTATCAAGTCTGATTGAGTTCAGGCATTATCAAGGAAGGTTTTTGCCATGTCTTGGTCGGGGATGCAAAGATTACTAGAATATATTACTTTAAAGAAATTCAATTCAAGTTTTAGTAAAACTTCTTTTGTATAAATAGATGAAAGTAAAAATGAGGGCAGTTAAAATGTTCTCTGACTAATGTTGCTGCGTTACAAGGGAAATTGGAGGGGACGTAGGGAGTATAAGAAAAGAATTGTAAATGAGCCTTGAGCACTGAGGAGTCCTCCACAATCTGCTTCAAGTTCAACATTTTTGCTTGATCATTCTCATCGTGTAATATAACCAGTCCACTCAGCCACACTGGTCCTGCTCTGCTCCTCTAAGTTTTAAACTTATAAGAGAGGAGACAAACCTCTTTGGCACTGTGTGCAGTCGTGTCAACATTAAAACACAGTGAGCACTCTGCAGTCACAACTGTAACAGGGATTATTATCAAAAACAGCAGAAAGGCTTCACACATCTCACCCAAGGTGAAAATAAACTCCTGGGTCAGATCTACCATGAGCCTTTTATCCTTTAGCATGCTAGTGGTACCCAGTGTGCACCTGTTGGTCACACAACACTGACGGTGTGTTTGCTTGGAGATACTTAGTGTTAGTTAATCGCTCGACGGTGCATCAAATCAATTCCTGATTAAAAACGAAGCAACCTTCTTTTCCTGCACAAAGAGCTGCACAATATGGTAATAAAACATAATTATTATTTACTGTAGTATGATTAATAAGAATACTAATAGGAATTATCAATTTTAGCAATATAATCTTCATTTTCACTGAAAAAAATATTAAAATAATGATGATGTGACATTCGTTGGTGTCTGCACAAGAGCTCGAACAACATGCCATGTTTAGGGCCAGCTGCAAAACTCATATTTGGAATTAATACATTCCGATATTGGTAGATCCATCATTTTGCAGTGATCCCTCATATTTGGTTATCAAACACTTTGCTACAGGGGCAGGATATTTAACAGATTATTAAAAGCTTTAATGATCTAAAATGACAGCAGTGCAGTGAAAAAGTTATCATCACTGAAATAGTAATAATTAGAAATCACCCCAAGGATCTTTATTGGCATTGAAAACTATTATAAACTCACAAGTTTGCAGCAATTTAGTACTTCACAATAATGCCGTTTTATCACACATTTCACTATCATCAGAAATGTGCATATTGTAGATTTATTGTACAACCCAAAAGACAGACAGACAGACAGACAGACAGACAGACAACTATAGGTGAGTAGACAGTATTCTTTTTAAATTACAAAACAAAACAAAAGACACGAGATAGACTTAAGTTATGGTGGAAATGTCAGAACAGACAGTCATTAAGATGGAGCAATAAAAACAGTAAAGATGTGGGAGGCTACAAGTTGTTTGACTTCATCAAATGAGAAACCTGACCAAAAAGTTTAATATTACCTCTAAAAATGTCATTATCAAAACATTGACAAGGGCTTCATAAGAGTTCATAAATTAACACTAAAGCAGATGTTCACTGTCAAAGCTCTCTAATGGCAAGGACACATTGAGATACCAAAATCTTCCATTTAGCGATCAAAAAAAAAGGAAAAAATATTCAAGAAAGACCCTTGTGTGGATTACTGGCTAACATTAACAGCGCTGCTGCCAACATGGGGCAGTCAGTGATTTGTGTCTGGGATGGCTGAGCTTTTGTCTGGCAGGAGGGCTTACGTAACAGGAGCTGCTGACAACACGTGGGTGCTGAGCTGAGGGCTGGGAGAATGGCCTGGATCACTGAGAGAGACCGAGAGGTCACCACAGCCCACTGCGTCAGCCCTCGGTGGGCTGAGAGGGTCAATTTACTGCTGGGACTAGGGACACAGGTTTGTTTTGCTCGCCGTTAGATCATTTATGAAGGGGACATTTTTATGCTCTTCCTATGAAAGGCATCCCCTCACATTTTAGATGTTACTTTCATTCACAACAGGAGAAAGAGCTGAGTACAGACACCATCTTCTACTGTTTAACAATGAGCAGCTGAACTGGCACCATTCTCTTTAACAAACCCAACTCTCGCAAACTACAGTATGCAGTCTTAGTTAAAAATGGCAATCACTTCCTAATGATGTAGGAAAGAAGGAGACACTTGTGATAAAAAAAGATGTGTAAAAAGCGACCGGCCAAATGGTGAAACAGCGATGTAACCAAGCAGCAGAAACACCAACAAGACAATTTTAGACATGATCTGCAAAAAAAAGCTAGTCTGTTTCCAGACATCTGAATCACTGTTCACATGTCTGATTTGTCTTTATCAAAAACCAAATGGCAGTTCTGTGAAATCAACCTACACAAAGCCAAAAGAAACAAGCACAATATTCATATGAAGGGTGATTAATTAAAGCTGTTGTCATTATCGTCTCTGTTGTTAGCTAGAAAGCATTCAACACAGTGTTGGTGCATTGTGTTGTTATCAGCCAGGGGTGAGGCCCTTACCTACTGTTCATAGCAAAACCAAGATAACGAACGTAAGGAGAGAAACGAACAATAAAACGTATGACACACAAAAAGGGCAAGACAAGAAAGACAAAGCCTTCAGCCTACTGTGTGCAAGAGATGCTGCTGCTGCTCTAAATGCTTTGTCATGCTTCACACTATGTAGGTTACTCCTGCAAGGTCCACTCAATTTGGCATGACCCAAATTATGAGAACACCAAGAACTATATCCTTACAAGACAACCTGTGGTAACCTACCATTAATATACACGATACAATAAACTGAAACATTAAAATATCTTCAAATTCTTTTTGGCCATGAAACTTGGAATAACATAACTTGTTTTCAGCTTGTAACAATTTTTTTTTTTTCTGGCCAGTTGTCGACAGAAGAAACCATGTTGCCATTTATACACGAAGGTTAGTTTACATGCCACTGTCTTAATCCCATAAACCTGCTAAAAATAGGTGTTTTACTTTTTCACATTGCAGGAAGACAAGTTTGCCTTTCTGTCTTTTGTTGCATGTTTTCTCTCTCACTGTAGTGTCATCAGACTGCATCCAGAGGACCTTCAATAATGTATTAAAAAGTCCTAATAACATCTTGAATTAGACACATTGTTTTCTAGAGGTGATAACCAAAGTTGCTAGAGAGTGACACATCTTGTTTTAGAGTCTTTCGACGAGGGAGTAAATATCAATCATACACATTCACATTGAAGAGAAAAGGCAGATGTTATCCACTGGGAGACGGGTATATAGTGTACAGAGGAGAGGTATTGAGTACAAATACTCTGTTACTTAAGTAGATGTTCCAGTACTTTACAACTTTGTACTTTTACTCCCTAAATGTTATAACACACACTGTACTTTCTACTCCATTACATTTTCAAAATATTCTTGTCACTTCAGCTTTAATGAGTTTAAGGGGAATAACTGATTATTTTTATTTTGAATCATTGCACGCCACATTCCTATCATCACAAGACTGATTTCAACCTATCAGTGCATATCACACACAGCAGACATATCGAGACGAAACAACATAAAAGATGGAAATAGACAGAGAAGGGGACTGGAATGGGGAGAAAAGGTGTGTTAGTGTGTTGTATCTGCAGAGACCCTGCAGCCCTCTGCCTCAATTTTCTTACTGTCTCAGTTTGTTGCTGTGCTCTGGATGCTTTAACAACCCAAAATGCGGCTATCTCATGTCCTGGAAATGAGACTCAACAATCAACTGTCTCTCTGGTGCGTTTACGAACAGCTCACATATTTCTTCCTGATTCTACCTTCAAGTTTAATAGTCTTAATAGCACACAAGTAGCTGGTAGAAATGTCCTTCAGAGGGATGCTTTGATACTTTTATACTCTGAGTACATTTCAGAGCCAGTAGTTTATTGTTATCAGGTATTTGTACTTAAGTAAAGACTGTGTGTACTTTTGCCAACTCAGGGTATATGTGAACACAACATTGTCATCATCACCATACAGTGATATGTGAACTTGCTATCAAAGTGTTTCTTTTTTGCACATCCAGCAGTTACAGAGCAACATTATCATCCATTTGGAGTCGTGTTTGTGTACACATGATTAAAGTAAGTCTAATATTCACTCTCTCTCTCTGCTCTGTTATGATTTAAATGAACTCCTGTGGGAAATCATCTGATTGTTTGGCTGCTAAATGACCCCTCATGTTCACCAACTAGTTGCTAAGTGTGTCTGTCTGCTGTTTGGGGCTGGGCAGGTAGTGTGCAGTGGAGCTTTTTCGCTGAAAACACCTGCCTGCTGCTGCCAAAAACAACACTATCAGAGCAGTGTGAGCGAATCAAAACAGTTAACACACGGCTAACAGCTACACAATGAGCTGAAACTCGCTGGCTAGTGTTGGAAGAGCAACATCTTAGTCTGAGGTGTGTTTTTGGTTTCAGCTTTAAATACTAAATGTTCACATTAACATAGCATGTGGTTTAGGTCTGACTTATTAATTCTGGAGAGGTGTGGGTGAAGTTCGATGGTCCTTCCATCGCTCTGTGTGTCTCTACCACCCTGTATCGCGCTGTGCTCACTAGGCAATGCAATCATTTTTGAGTGATTCAATAAAGTCTGGATTTGATTTAAATCCCACTTGTAACCAAATTCCGACCACATATTCTGCTTCCCTCGGAAATGAATCATATTACAGAAGTTGAAGACACTCTAACTTCTGTTTCACAGTGACGGACCCTGAGCATTATGTCCGTCAATAACTGAGAAGAACAGTCTTGTACTTAAGGGCATGGCAGATGTAAAACGGGGCAATTGAGATATTCTGTGCATTAGAATGCATGTTAATCCATGTGGGAGCGTGTTCCAATTTTGTGTTTTGAATTTTGGTAAAGGAGTTAGATTTTTATTTACATGTGGATCACAGGTTGTGCCTTTCACTCAACCTGCTTCACCACATGCCTATTAAACCAAGCTATGTATACCTACAGTAGGTCTCTGTGAAGAAGGGAAACGGGGTCATGGCGTGTTATGTCTGGAATGGAAGATTCACCACCCTTGGCTCACTAAGGTTAACTCCTCGTGTGAAATATGAGCTTTGCTTTACAATTAAGAGGGAAAAGAGGTGAGGTCAAAGCACAGGAGGAGTACATTACATCAGAATGGACACATAACAACGACCCAAGCCTGAGAGTTATTTTATCATCGGCCTAGTTTGTGGCAAGACGTCACTGAATGAGGATGACTGAGTTGTTCCGTTTCCCTTTAATGGTCACGACATAATGAATGACCACGTCTATGAATGTCTACGTTCTATTTTAGTTAAATCACAGAACATTTCCTGTGATCTCAGCGAATGAAACACACCCTCTCAGCCTTGCAAAACAATATGAGTAATAGATAATGAGATAAAGGACACTAAGTCAGCAAACAAGGGAGGGTAACACGACTGGTGGGAGTTCTAGCAGGAATGATAAGTGTGGCCAGTGATCCATCTCTGGTCTACAGTGATGGTGGGATTGAAAGCAAAACTTTCCCACCTTTGGACAGAACAATGAGCACTGACGGCGAGATCAAGGCCAGTTTTTCAACCACACTAACTACAGATACATTGTTTCAGAAAAAGTGTCTCCAGTCACAAAGAATGTTAAAATTAAAATGTCCTGCTTCATACACATCTTTGTCACACTGCTTTATTTACTGTTTGCCAGTAAATTACGTAAATTAAAAAAGTGCCATTTTGTCTCTGATGGAACATCCTTTTTTTGTTTCACTCAATGTCCTGCCCACCACACCATCTGATTAGCTACATAGTCACAAATCATAACTCATCAACACTAAATAATAAAGTTTCAAATAAAAGTGTTAAAACCAAGATTTTAAATGTATTGCCAACGTAAATCAGATTCAAATATATGGTATTAGTCCCCTTGTTTACCAATGACTGGTGTCCATATTGGCCCCAAAAAGGCCCTATTGGTCGATCTCTGTTTCTTACTAATACTGCCAATCGATCCGGTACTTTAATGGTAATCTTATCAGTTATTTGTGCCCTTTTTTTAGGAGGAAAAAAAAAAATCAAGAACAGAGCGAACAATGCTTTAGGAGCGACTGCATCCAATTTCAATAAATCACTATTGTAAACCATAATGTGATACAAATGAACAAATATTTAAAGCAAAACAAACTGCAATGTCTATGACAATAATGTTTGTATAATTTCGCTAGTTCTGTTTAGGCTCTTGCCTGCTAGCAATCATAACATGAGGTGAATGAGGCAACAAGCGATGAGCTACTGTACAAACTAGGTAGTGGAAAATTGTGTATTTCTTCGCCTTTTATTCGGAAAGATTGCTCGTGTTTCCACCCTAACATTTAAAAGACTTGTGGCCACAAGGAGTGTCAGCATCAACTCTAGTGATGCGTAACCAGACTTTTGAGTGTTTAATTTTCTCCATGTTTGTCACTAGAGCAGGTTCTCTTCTGTTTGTCTGTGTGTGTTTGCATGAGAGAAAGAGAGAGATCCCTCTTCAGGACTGGGAATAGCGAAAATGCACCACAGACGAATGTCTTAATCTTACTGTAAAGCAAGTGAGATAAAAAAGATGCAAGATAATTTTTATTTGAATGAATAAATAAATAAATAAATAAATAAATAGGAAATGTCTTTTCTCAATTTCTCCAATACCAAACGGAACCAGTAAGGTTTGCACTTCAAGACTTGTTTAATCCTGGGTTTCAGTTCACAGAATTGAAAAAATAACTGATGCTTATGCTATCAGAGTTGTCAGTCTAGGTACGTGCTCCAAATGTCTCTGATAGGTGCAGCTTATTTCCCTCAAAACCACAGACACATAGAAAATCTTGTAGGTACATAGCAAAGGCTTCCGTGTTCACTGGTGTCCTGGCGAGTTCAAATGTTTTAGAAACAGGGCTGGGCTAGCTGTGAACGATCAATCACAGCAAACACTTAAAGACTGAGGAAAACCAGAAGAGGAAGAAAAACAAAGGTGTGGTGAGATGGCTGTCCTTCAGCTGTCTTTATCAGTGGAGTGCTGTAATCTGGTTACTGACTGAGCCCAGTCAGCCTACACTGACTCATTATATAACATGAGAGCTACAGCTGGGAAGGAGGCTGATCGCTGCCTGGCTGAGGAATGGAGGAACACCAAGCCCTTTACCCGGTTCTTCCAAAGTTTCTCTCAGCTGAACAGAGCAGTACAATAGCTCTGCTGCAAATGTACTATGCAGAGTGAACCTCTGCTAAAGGATGCATTGAAAGCACAGGGTCTACAGAAAGAAAGGGCTTATCTGGAGAACCTATAGCCTTGGAAAAGGAAATGCACAACAGGGCAAAATCCTTGCTTGGTACAGCATTGTATCATTCTATAGGGCTGGGCAATGCTTCAGTTGCGTTGACAAAATAACACAGATGAAAACACCCATTACAGCATAGACAAATTGCTCTGCCTGTGAAGAAAAAGCAGAGGGTATCTCAACCTATACATTAATTTTCTGCAACATCAGTTGTCTTCAAGGGCAACTGGACTCATCATGTTAACATTTCATTCATTTCCAATGGCCTGCATTATGCTAAAGCACATGATAACCAGTGAACTGTAAATACTATGGGTGTATACAAGACCACTGAATGGAGAGGGTTTCACAGCAAAGCAAGTGAAGGTCTTCCACCTTTCGCAAAGTTATAATAAATCCATTTATATAAGCTCTTTTAACAAATACATTATTTATAGA
The DNA here is from genome assembly GCA_903131615.1 of Diplodus sargus. Taxonomy (NCBI): domain Eukaryota; kingdom Metazoa; phylum Chordata; class Actinopteri; order Spariformes; family Sparidae; genus Diplodus; species Diplodus sargus. The sequence continues at coordinate 1,240,485 of CAEMYA010000169.1, read as the reverse complement.
GGGGAACAACTGAAGTATGGCTAGGTGATATGTCCTTAAATAAATCAATAAATATAGTTGGCTATATACTATACTATCATGATAGGATATATATATATATATATATATATATATATATATATATACACACAAGATAAATAATAATCAGTAATAATGTGGATATAATGACTTAAAAGTGGGTCAAACAAAGTATTAGAACAAATAGAATAATCTGTTAGGTTCAGGAAATAACAATCAGTTTACTTTAAACCAGAATAACACAACATTAATGACATATCACAATATAATAAAATCCAAAATCTAAAATAATATGTAGTCACATAACAGAAAAAACGACACAACACAAATATATTTCCCATCCTTGGACCAAAGGTTCACCTTTAGGTAATAAAAGGAAAAAGCCAACAACACGAACACAGATTCTGTTAGCTTGTCAATGCTAGCCATTACCTCATGTTCTGCTTGTAAACTGCTGCCTCACTAATTTACCCACTCAGTCGAGCAGATGGGACCGCGGGAGGGGACTGATGTTTCCAGTTCCTATTGGTTTGCATCTCAGAAATCAATAGAGTAAATTGGAGTGAGACCATTTCCCTGGACAAAAGGAAATAAACCAGTAATACGGTCATCGGAGAAAAAACAATAAAATCCACTGAACTGCATCAAAGCAGAACGACCACAGAGCTATTGTTGACATGTGAATTATGAGAACCAGTGGACCAATTCAAGTTCATTAGCTGAAGAAATGCTTCTTTATGTGACTCAACAAAAGCTTTTGTCTTTAGTGGAGCTGATGTGACTGCAGAAAGGACCTGGTCATCATCTTCCCAAATGAGGGTATCAATTATCTTTTACCACTCGGCCCACACTGTAAGAAATGTCAAGCTTATCAAGAACTCACAAAAACATAAGAAAAGATAAGCTTCCCTACAAGGAAATTCATGAAATTCATGATCATGAAGCTAACGGTTAACATTTTTGCAGTGTTAAACGTGTAGCATGCACATTCCAACCCTGATGAAGCCTTGACCACCAGCTGTGGGCGTCTGTGTGTGTAATGCGTAAGACAACACCAGCCCGAATGCACACACAGCTGATGTCAGAGATTCCACACTGCGCCTGCCCTCTCGGAGGCCATGCCACTCGAGCTGGTCCAGTCCAAAAGCTGTCCAGTCATCACACAAAAATTTGCCAGGTCTGACTTCCCTCTCCCGGCCTCCCTATCGCGCATGCTGGCTCAGACACATCCAAACCTGATCCATGTGAACTCAGCAACCGGCCTTTTTTCTCCATGAGAGCTCAAGGCAAAATAAGGTGGGGAGAACAAGATCCACTTACACATCATGAACTTGAGCATGGCTTTATTGTTTGGAGTGTATCGAGCCACAAGATGTGTTAACCTCAGATTGCAGTGGCTTTGAACTTTATAACTGAGCCACTGCAACCGAATAAAGTTCATCTGATCTAAAAATAGTTCACAGAACACATGCAACACCAGGAATAAGAAAGAAAGACATTCATAGTGGTTTGGATCCATTTAAAATACCGTTCAGGATGGAGACTGGCTGATTTGTCGGCCTACACTTGGAAGTTAAAGACTTGTGACTTGGCATGACTGGTCTTATCTGTCAGTGTTTCACTGTTTAAAAGTTATGGAGAAGACATACTGTTTTGATTGAGAGGAAACTAATAAGTTAATAAGCTTAAATAAAGTTTTTGTTTGATTACATTTACAAATAAATATTGATTGTAACACACACCCAAGTGTCTTTCATAGTATCTAAACAGGTTGGATAAATTGGCCAAAATTATTAATAACAGACAGATTGTGCTAAATGACTTGGGACTTTGAAATTGGATCAAATGGTTTGATTCACTTGTCTGGTAACTACTAACCAAAGTTTTCAAATTAATGTAGTGGAGTAAAAGCATAAAGTACAAGAAAATACTGGGAATTATTCAAGTAAAGTATAAATACCTCAAATTGTACTTGAGTAAACTTTATTTAGTTGGATTCTGTCACTGGTTATTCAAATTTCTTTAGATTTAATTTTTTTTTTTAACTGAAAATGCATGTTGGTTCCCACTATCAGTTATCAAACTCTTTGATCTAATAATCAGCCTCTTAACTTCCTAAAGATACTAGACTGCCTCCCCTTAGATCTATCCTCTATCCCATATCTAAATTAGAGTAATAACAACTGTGTAAGAACAACTACAACATCGATGAAAACAGAGACTCGCCACCTAATCTCTTGCTCGAATTAGAGCAACATCCCGTTTCACATAGTCTAAAAATAATGTTCATAATCACAGTTTAAACAAAGAAACTGCACTGTGCTGAGTTCAAAAGCAGCCGACAAACATTTAAACACTGTCAGGGACAAAACGCCCCGGTAAATGCCTAATGTCTTAATTTAAGATGATCATATGTTGGTGACATCAACTGCTCTCTTAAAGCTTGGCATCTAAGTACCCACCCAATTTAAGCCTAATTTAATGAGCATAAAGACAATGATATCCTGGAGGCAACACCATTCTGAACACAAGCAGAGCTGGGTGGGTACCCTTTTACACACAGGATGGGTTCAAGTGAGGATTGAGCTGACAGACACACATCTTCCAGTGTGGCGACTATTCAGGTGACAAGGTGTAAATCTGGTTCAGGAAATGGGACATGACTTCAGACAAAAGGTCTCCAAGTCCGTGGGCGACATAATAGATGCTTCATAGTGGTTCCCTTCAGCCTAATTTGGACTCTTGCTGATATTCACTGGAGCAAAGTAATAACAGCCGTGTCCAGCCAACTGAAATGGGCAGTATTCTGAGCAGCAAGTGTTTATCAAGTGTCTGAGAGCTGATGTCATCGTGTAGCAGCGCATGTAGCAGAGATCTCCAAATTCACCAAGTTGCTTTAAACACTGCACGGCATGTCGCTGCCTGGAACGAAAAGTTTCACATTTTAAAAAGGACAAAAAGCTTTTTGAGAATTCAACTACAGGACAAAACTTTATCTCATCAACCAAAGTCTACTTCTCAAAATGGCAAGAAGCTTTTGTTAAAAAAATGAAGCAGCCTATCCACATGTTTTCCTCTTAAACAGGATGTGTCTCATTTGAGGGAAGTTGAGGGATTTCTCGTCTCTAGTCCTTACGATTCAGCTTTAGATAGCCCACAGTACGACTCTACATCGTCCATCACTTGCTGTAAATCTTAGCCTTATTTTCTTCCTTTCCGTCTATCTGTCGCAATGGTTTATTAGGCAGCCTATTAAAGTCAGCCTCTGAGGTTCATAGTCTGTGCCCGGGGCATGTCACTGCAGTCAGGCCCAGTAATCACCAGTCAAGGAGTGCTAATTAACAGCCACATGAAGCGGGCTACTGTGGAGAGAGCTATAGGGGACCGTAAGTGGCATTCCCACATTCCACACAGAGACCGCATTACATTGTGCACAGTGTCAGTGTGGTGAACACCTGAAACAGCAGAAAATGTAATGAGAATATCTGATCCTCACAGCGAGTGAGGGAAGTGGAAGCTAATCTGCCATCAGTGCATTGCTGTTTTTGAGGTGATGTGCACAAAAAGAAACTCAAAACATTCAAGCTGACTGCTGCAGAGTGTGTGCTGCAAACCAAGTTCTGCCTCTGGGTGACAGCAGCAGGGATGCAGATGGATAAAGTGTTTTACTTAGTGAACATTATGCATTGGTTTCAGTATTCTAGAAAGCTGCCAACCTAAACTCCAGACTCCGTGGGTGAGAAGTCCTCATTCAACTCAGGCGGACTCTGTATCGATTTTTAGCCTTTGTGAAGAAACACAAGCCTCTGCATCCATCAGAACACTGCCCACCCTTTTATTAGCAAAGACTAGGGAAGCTCAACAGTGAATCACAAAATATGCTATGACTCTACAGTACTAACTAAGATGATTAAAATAATTAAAATGTGTTTTCTAAAAATACCACAAGATTCCCACTAGGGTCACACATGTCAAACAGTTTAGTGTTACATTAAAGCCAGACGCTTAAAACCATCTATGAGGTGATTTTTTTCTATGAATATAAAACTTCAGTTCAGTTCTGGAAAGCTTTGTCACACAGTTGAGCTGCTAAATTAATGGAAATATGATCAAAATAACAATATGCTAAAGTACAATATCTATATCGCTGAAGCTACAATTTTTTGATCAAATGTGTGACAAAACAGATGAAGTACTATAGTGTAGATAAGAAAAAGTGTTAGTTTGGTGCGTAGCCCAACAAATGTCAAATCATCAGGATTTTAGTATTTCTCAGTAGGTACAAAAATGCTCAATACCACTCATCATGAATCATTCATAATACATTATTTTTTACAATGTCATGCAGCCCTACCTGTGTCTATGTTGTAAGAATATTAATATCATAAACACACACAAACACATTAATCTTACGTAGTTTTGTGTCAAAGTTGTGTAAGCCACAGACTGAAAAAGGGCACAAGCCAAAAAAACCCTAACCTCTCACGATGTTCTCGTACACTGGCAACAAGAAATGTCTCTGGGTTGGCAATGATGCCAAAATATCCCTTTTGCTTGGTGTACAAACAATGTGCTGGTTATTACATAATTCACATTTAGAAGGCAAGCGAGATGACTACTGCTTTCATTTGCATATTAACCCTTGAGGAATATGAGGCATTTCTTAGACACTAATTTGAACTTCACGCTGTTCTGTTTTAGAATAAACTTCATCTGCTCCTCTCCTGCAAAAAAATAAGACTGCAGCCAGACAGAAAAATGCTTGAATATCAGAAACAAAATGGAGCTACGATTCGTGAAGAACTGTGCTGCAAAATGGGACTAATTCAGATGTTCAAGATTTACCCCTGCTAAATCAGCCTGAATGTGAAGCCAACCAAGCCCTGCTAGATCTAAAGCCAGTGGCTGAACAAGCACCCGCCTCTGCAGGCGGGCGGCACTAATGCTCATGTGAATCCCCACGTGCTGCAGGCCAGGCCCTGTACACAGCAGGGCGACTTCACGTCACTCCCTGTGTGATGTCATCCTGGGTGACAGGCTCCTCATCAGGGCTGTGTGTGGGATTACTCCTGCTGTCCTGGATCAACAGGGCAGGGCAGGGCGGGAGGGAAGGGACTGATGTCTTCTAGTCCACACAGGAAACTACGCTTTGGTCCACAAGCTCAAATGACATCTACATGGCATTATTAACCTGCTATAAGGCTTTGAAGGAATCCTCTCAACAAATGTTTGCAGATTTGGGTTGGTACCATTTGTAAATTCACCAGCTATAACCAGCTGACAGGCACCAATACAATCCAACCTAACCCTCCACTGAAGCCTCTGTTAACTCACAAATCCACCAGCTGCCAGTTGCTGAAGTCGGTTCTCAGTCATCAGCTGCCAGTTGTTTTTCTGTAGTTTCCTTTCTCATGAAAAAATTACTTGGACCTTGAAGAAACTTTATTTAAAAAATGTTGCCATATTAGGTTGGATCCAATTAAAGAGGGGTTCTGCAAACAGCACACTGATGAATTGATTTTCAAAGCAGCATGTTACAAACTAACAGACGTCCAAAGAAGCCAAATCATCTGCAGGTTAGGCGTGTGCCAAGTCTTATCATTCATGATAATATGTGATAACAATGTGCCACATCAATAGCTGTATGACAACATACAGCAGCAACAAGCAAAGTTAAAGTAACACTACTACCCTAAAAAAATTGCAACTTAACTAGAGTAGGAATGCTTTTGATTTAAACAAAGAGCCAACAGCACAAACCAAGGACATTTTGCTTCACTCTGTCTTATCACTAAAAATGTTTTCGTCCACAATCTACCTCGCAACATTGTGATATTATTTGAGGTGAATCCCCTACTCCTCCTACTTCAGATGTATTGATCAAAACTGGCAAAATTATTCCACATAATGGTAAAGACCCTTTATATTCGTGACAGTGTTTTACAAACAGCAGTCACAAGCAAGGATGTGACAGACACAAGCAGCGACAAACATCCATTTAAGCACAATAACTTAAAGACTTAATGACGCAGTAATGTTACATTAACAGCTGTATGACAAGATGTGCAAACAGTTCTGTCAGGGCAGATAAAACTATGCTGGCAGCAAGTATGATCATTAATTCCCCACCCTGTACAGTACATAGAGGAGGAAAAGGTGCAGAGCATAAAGTAACTGATACAGCAAGCTCTCATTACCATGGCTTCTCTTGAGGGAGTGGCATCTCACGCTGTATGGGATTATGGCTGCTCGGCTGGTAAATAAGGCTATATCTTCACTCATATAACCGCTCTACCCTACTTTACAGTCACTTCTCTTGTATAACAACTCTGTGAGTTATCTAAATATAATCCCAGAGCATTCAGTGAAGGCACACTGTCCACAGCATGCTGTTCACAGTCAAGCAGCTGCTGGCACCCAGGTAGATGCCTCAGTTCTGGGTCTCTCCACCCTGACACAAACAGCCCTGGGCACTGGCTGGCTGCTGTGTCACAAGACTGGCAGGCAACCAGCCATGCTGGGGAGGGTGGGGCTCCAAAGAGTTTTATGAGTTGCTGTCTGGACGCAGCGGCCTCTCGGAGACAAGCCACCTATTGATCCCCGTCTCACTGTGGCAGCGTGAGGTTGAAGGTAGTTTTCTCTTTCGTGTCACATCTGTTCCTGTCTTTTTTAACAGAGCTACGTAGAGATAAGAAGACAGATGCTGCACGAATATGAGATTTATGATATGTCATTTCTAAATCAAGACATCAAGTGAAGCTGCAAACTGTACTAAAAGAAGCAGGTGCTGGGCTTACTTCTTGCTTTATTGCCCTCTCAGCTGCAAAACTGAGCGGAAGATGTACACTTGACACAAAAGTCATGTGTTTGTCCTACTAACCCGAAGAAGCACTCATCTACTTACTTATTAATCTGACCGTGTTTGAGAGATCCTATGGGAATACCTCTAATGCCAAATGGACCCGGCTCTGAAACCGACACTGGAGCCCTGATGCACACACACACATACACACACTTAGTGAGCAGCTGTTTGGGGGAGCCCAGCGAGAGACAAATTTAAATTTTCATACCCTCTGGGTTACTCAAGCGGCATGGTTACCCTGTGTAACTCTATATTCACCACGGCAGTCATAACAGCCACAGCCGTCCAGTGAAAAAACAGCAAGTACGGTCCATGTGAAAGACATTAAGGATATGAAAGATAGTTAAGATAGTAACATGAAACCTCTGAGGTACTACGCCAAGTTTCCCACCAGAAAGACAAACAAGTTAAAGTAACTACCTGCTCTATAACACTATAAACTGAGACTCATAATTGTTCTTTACTGCTCTATCCTCAATTGTGTAATCCCATGTCTTTGCTATGTGTCACAGCAAAACTGGAATACAGCACTGCCACCACGTCCTGCAGCTTTAATATCATAGCTCTTTTCCACAGACATTACAAGTGTCTACACATTACTGATCATTTAACGTAACACTGAAAACATTTCCATTCTCACCAACCGTGTCATCTCCTCTGTATCGTTTTCAAATGAGGCTACAGTGAAATGCTTACCGCAGCTCATTTGAATACTGTGGGAGATCTCTGCATGTATGATAAGCTCGCAAACTGCAAGCCACACATTTTTCATTTTAGATCAACAAAACTCAAAAGGTTCAAAGAAAAAAATCACACTGCAATGACTCAGTGAACAAAGCATTTAAAACACATTCTGCCTGGTTCTGTACCACTGGAGGCAGGTTGTGAGTGGATTTGTCTACTGGCTGTTTTGTGCATTGACCGGTAGAGCCATTCAAGCATGATAAACTGGTGCTTATTGTGTAATTACTTACAAAGACGCTAAACTGTGTCTCTGTCGTGTTGTGTGGTAGTAGAACTTATCTCATGATATTTTTCCTGTTACACTCTGCAGTTTGGAATCTCAATTGCACAGGGAAGGACGCTACACCCAACTAAAAATGCTTGCCCGGGGTGCTCTATGTGCTGCTGTACGCATCAATATGTTCCTTGAAGTGTTGAGGACGTGCACAATGAAGCCTGACGGTGGAACCTCACACGCCCTCGCAGAGTGCATCGGGCTTTGACAATCTTTTTTATCTTCGAGTCACAGTGCATGGTGGATCCCACAACTTTAATAGATTTATCATCCAAAGATATACGATAATGCAACACTAGGGTTGGACAAGGGTTGCAGCAATATACTGTTTCAAGATATAATGTGGTTAAAAACTCAGTTATCATAACATGTAGGCTACATTTTCCTTATACATGACGTTTGTCAGAATACATATATTTCAAATTTATATCAAGTTCCATGTTTGATAAAAAATTATATTGTGTGTTGTTTTTTCATTTCATAAGCGTCTTTCAGGCTGATGATAGCAATAGTATCTGTGTAACAGTGTACACCGTGAAACCATGATAATTTCAAGATTATTTCTGCTCTATGAAATTCTAACACGGTTGCAACCCTCAGTAGGAATAACAGAGTAACTCATGATACGTTTCAGGATATGCTGCCCATGATAATGATAGTATCAAGACAATACAGCGATTCTTTAATCAGTATATTGCAAGAAAATCATCTAATGATACATCGTGATGTCTGACTGCGGAATGCAAAATACCCTTTAGAGAGCGAAGTGCAGGAATTATGTAGTTTTTTCCTGCTTTATCGTGTCAGTTTTATAAAATATGACATGAACTGAAATGAAAAAAACGTATATAAAAGCACATAGAGTCTTAACTTAGTGCCCCTTTATCACGAACAGTCTGCAACTTGCCATCATTCCAACGTAAAATAGCCATTAAGTGGCAGAAAGCAGAACAGTTCTGGACTTGAAATGTTTAAAGGAAGGACGAAACTGTGGCTCACTAAGTTTACACCACAAGGAGTTATAAAGCATGTTTTAATAAAAACATCTACAATGTGGAACGCGAGTGTATCAACAATCCCTATCAGAAGAGGAAGCAATACAATATCTTGCTGTATCGATATTTCATCCCAGTCCAAATAAACACATGGCTGATTGCATCAAGCCGGTCGTTCTTTCTAACCTTCCTCGCTGATAGTGATCAACAACCTTCTTTCCAGCTGTCAGGCAGTCTTGTGTGTTATGCATTATAAACATCCCCTGCACAGCGAGAAGACGCTTAGAGTACAGGTGGGACTGTTGGATGTATTTTCTAGCTGATGTAGCTTCTTGACATTCCATCAACCTTGTAAGATGAGGTTCCTACTTTCTGCTGGGTGTGTTTCCGACAGGATATGGCTTTCTAACAAAATAAACAGTCCCTGTAGATCAAGTGAAGCAAAGACCTTGTGCTTCTAACATACTTTTCACAGTCTGTCCTTGTTGTCCCTGCAAAACAAAAGAGCCCACAAACACGAAGAACCTGAATAATTCAAGGCAAAGTGTAATGCAACCCTCTCTCATCGTGGTGATGTTGGAAATGACGGCAAAAAACCCAACGAGAAGGGAGAACTGAACCCAACGACCACTTAGGCTCAGGCTTCTGTCACACATATCTGGCAGGCAGGTTTGGGATGAAATGCCTCCCACTGCTCGACTCACAGAAACAAGTCGTTTTCGTGAGATGGTAGGAAATAGACGTGAGTGAGTGAGTGAGTGAGTAAAGTTAACTCTGACAGTTTCCCCTGAGCTGGTGCTTTAAGTAAATGTTACATGACACATGCCCCTTAAATAAAAACCGGGCTCAGATTATCTGGATCGTGACTGCCCAGCTCTTCGAAAGCTAGCGGATAGAAGTTAGATCTAAAGGCAAAAAACCCCAAACACACACACGCACCAGATACGAGGGCGAATACAGGCATAATCTCCCATTGAGCACAACTTTAAAACGCAATGTTTAAACCGCACAGCTATGACTGACAGCTCATACAGCTAATGTAATGATAAGCATACCAATTGCACTGAAACAACCTGCTTGCCAAGACAAATAAATGAAAATCAATGCTTCTGGTGATGGCTTGTCCTAAATGTTTGACTCCGAGCCAGCTGTTATGGCTACGACTATTCTTTGTAATAAAATATCAACGAACAATACACATGCTTACATAAACGCATTTGAGGCGTTCAAAAGCATGGGGTTCATCACCGTTTGCACTCAGACCGATAACTTTATTATTTACGTAATACACTATTTATTCATTCCGTTGGGGAAAATGCAATACTCGTGCATGGCTCCTCGTTACAAATAAGTGTTTTTCATTTTTCAATAAGTACACCGAACCGTAACGTTTGGCTAGCAAGTGGCTACTTCAAGCCTGGCTAATCAGCAGCTAACGGCTGGCTAACGTTGATGCTAGTAGCTAGAGTATCCCTTTACTGCTTACCTTCAGCGGCCTCGCAGATGTTTTTCTCATCGTCCCATTTAGTTTCCCTGCAAGTAACAGCTTTTGGGTATCACATACGTCTCCAAGACCAACAATTCCTAACTTTTTAGCATCTTCAGAGGTGGAACTAAGCGTAAAATCCCAAACCGGACCACCACCGACAAAGTAATTTCTCTCCACCACTTACAACAACAACGTCAACCGAAGAATTAATCCCGCCCCTCGCGACGGACCAACCAATCAGAGAGAGGAGTGTGTTTAACTGACATTTGTGAGCACCAATGGTCACGCGCAGAGTCTTTGACTGACGCTCCCCAGTAGAGTAAACACCAAATGAGAACGACAGAGTACAAGACACTCGCTTGCCAATTGGCTGCAGATAAATAAGGGCCGGGGGGTTTAGTCCATGTAGCCTATGAGTGTGCCACTGTGTCCAGAGTGACAGGTGCTTTGGAGTTGACAAAATAGCCGGGGCGGCATCACAGCCCGGGTGAGGTCATCTAGGATGATGTAAAGCCTACGTCATGAGCAGTGCTAAATAAAAAACACACACACACTGGGCAAACATTCACCTTTTAAAAAGTTTTTAATTTTCCCCAAGTAATATAAAACAAAACACACTCCAACACAATAAAATTCAAATTACATTGAGCAAAACTGAAACAACATTTTGAGGGAATGACAAACACAATCATGTAGGTGTTAAAGGAAAAACCTAGTTCCACCACCAGCTGAGCTGGACATGCTTCTGTTGCATTAATGAGGATAAGCAGTTGACAAAAATATTGCCCAATTTATTCTTTTGCGATTCATCTATTAAGAGGAAAAATTTCCCGTCTCAATATCTGAAACTGCACAGCTACATGTCCTGTTACAAAATATTGTACAAAAACTCTGAAATGAGCTTCTTATGAGAGGATGAGAGGATTATAAACTGCCGGTCAAAGTGACGGACAACTCGTCTGGCCAATGACAACCGCAAAACTCAACGCCGCCTCCTGTCTGGACTTCTGCTGCGCCTCCGTCCACCAGTCCTGCGGAAAACCACAAGTCACATTTAAAAAAACGGGAAAAGCAGTTTCATTCCATTAGTTTTAAGTTCCATTATAAGAAAACACATTCAACAAACACCTTTTAGATCACATTGATCAGTTTGATCTATATAGTTTACCATAACTTTATCAACATCATGGAATAAGTGATATTTCGATACTTATTTTGTGTAATAATATGAACATGACCACCAAAATATAGCACAAACGTGACAGTAGTTTTGTGAGTTGAACAGCCATCGCATCCAAACACACACACACACTGATAAGCACACACAACCCCTCACCTCCTCTTGTTCTTGGGGGGCCCTCTGACAAATCCCCAGTCAACGCTGATAGGCTGGCCCATCATGTCCTGACCGTTGAGCCCTTCCATGGCTGCCTGGGCCTCTTTGTATGTCTCATACTCCACCAGTGCATATCCCTGGGGACAGGACATAAGGACAGCGTGTGAGTAATGGCACATTTACAGCACCACTGCTTTGGAATTTGGTGGCTTTTCACTATTTGAATTAACAACAGCCATGCAAAGAAGACCTCAATCACTGAATAATCCAATGATGTCATTCAGGATGACTGCTGCCAGTGTGGGATCACTGGCAAAACACATTGAACCTAGCACAGAAGTTTAGCCAATATTATGCATTTTGTCTTCTTAAGCATTAAAAAAAAAAGAACAACAAAATGTGTAAAAGTTCTACTACATCATGTTGATCTTCAAACAGCCTGTAAAATACATGAACGTTCTCTGTGCTGGAGTGAAATGACGGAGGACAAGTTTCAGGACAAAGATGCGTCGCTCTGAATTCATACTCAAAACAATGCTGCCCCCTTGTGGCTTAGAGGAAAGTTAACAACCCCCGTACATCTGGACAGCAAAAAAGGGTCCTAATGTCTAAGGGGGAACACTAGATATTTGTATATGTACATAGATCACCCTCTATCCTTAGACCCTGAATTCATACTTCTAAAGAATAAAAGGTAGAGCAACAGAAAAATTATCCCTCTTCCAGGACTGACAGACATGCAACAGACGTCATGTACAGAAGAGACTGACGTAAAACCACAGTATGGACAACCAGGATGACAGAAAGCATGAATATGAATCCACGAGGAAATGAAGGCAATAAAAAAAGAAGAGCTCTGGTTTCATGCGCACACAAATTGATTTTAAAGAGAAAGGAATAAAAAGAAAACCATTTGTCATTGTAATGTGATGTTTTTTAAAAGTTACATTATATAATATATACAGTTTCACCCTCGTCTCCATCTGGAAACAATATCACTAAGGCAACAGTTCAACAGTACAATTTTTCCAGTTGAGTCAACATGACTTTTGGAGCTTCTTTCAGAGATTTTGCAGCTAAAGCATAAAAACAGACATTTGGTTTTGAGATTGACATACATGGCTTTGTGGTGACACCATAAATGGTGGTTAAGGGCGTTTATTTTTTGGGGGGAACAAAACATGAATGTTTCTTTCTTCTCCACTGTATCGACTTTATGTGATCATCCTTTCCATGAATTGAAAGCCACACCGAAACAAACAAACTGCTGACGCTGCACGGTTCTTTGTCTCACCTTCAGGTAGCCTGTTCTGCGATCAAGGTTGAGATGCAGGTTCTTGATTTCTCCAAACTCTGAAAACTTGTCATGGATGTCTTCCTCTGTGGCCTCCTCATGTACACCTGTCACAAACAGGATCCAGCCCTCCACAGCTGCAACACAACAAGAAAAGGCATCAGGGGTCAGAAAGTCACACACAAATCACTTTCAACAATGTAAATCACACGTATGGTGGAGTTATGATTTCTTGAAGTGAAACTCTCACCAAAAAGCAATCGAGGCTTTATTTGCGATTGAATATGAGTCAAACCTTCGTGTAAAAGCATAATTACGAGGACAGAGGCACTCCAAAAACCTTCTTTTTAGTAAACTCTGTACACAAACAATGTTTTCAATGCTCGTTCATGTGTAGAGACCCTGGTGCTACTACGAGCAAAGTTTCAGGTAGTGTCAAGCCTTCTTACTGTTTTAAAAATAGCGATTTCGATGCTAGCGTGAAAGTGCCCGTAGCACTCCCATTGAAAATTAGCTTGCCCCAAAAAGGAAACTACAATAAATCTTAAAAGTGACTCTTTCGTCGTAATTATGCTTTTACACGAAGGTCTGACTCATATTCAATTGCAAATGAAGCCTCGGTTGGTTTTTGGCGAGAAATTTCACTTAAAGCTCTCAATCCTTGCGAGATGTACAAATAGACACTAACCTATGTGAGATCCTCATTTAACTTTCTTATACATCAACTGTTTATCTGAGACACAGAGCTACACTTGTATTTTTACAAAGGCCAGTTCCTTAAAAACTTAACTTAAAATATTAATTATCTGGATAAAAACGTTCACATCCACTCACTGCACAAACATTAAAAAAAATATATATGTTTATCAAGCTGTTCTCTTTCCATAAATATAATGTATGTCCATGCTTGATTGGTACAACACAAAAAGGGAAAAGTTAAGAAAGCAACATGAATACGGACAAATGTAACTGATAGAGTTTGTTTCCAACTGCACCACTTGGTGGAGCGGTATAGTTTTTATTTTTGTAATGTCCGGTGGACAGACTATTTTTTTTGTCTAAATTGAATCATGTGTGCATGCAAGTTTTTTTAAAGGTTGTTGCCAAATGGGATTTAACTGGTGACACAAGCTGTTGTGGGTTAACTACATTCATATCCAACAGAGAGGGTAGGAACTTGATATATCACAGAGGCACTTCTTGTGGCAAAGTTTAGACTTTAGTTTATTAATTTACATTAAAGCTGGACATCAACACTTACATCTCTGAGGACCTGGCTCGTCCCCGTCCTGCTCCACGGTATCATAGTCCTCCTTGATTCTGGACCGGGCTCCTTCCTCTGAAAACAGCAACACAAATGTACTTACAACTCCTGACTGCTGCTAACACACTGTATTAAAACACTTCAACAGAGGATTACACGGACATGTGTCACAACAGTAGTAACTTACCTGAGCCAAAGCCTCGTCCTTTCCTTTTCTTGGCCTTCTCCTTCAGCTTGTGGATGCTTTCTGAAGACAAAAAAAGTTGAACAAGTTAGGATATATGCATGCTGCGACATCTCTCTCAGCCTCGGTGTGCAGTTCAGAAACAAGCTAACGTTAGCTAACAAACGCTGCTCCGGTTTTTTTTATATTTGAACTCTGGTAAGACTTTTTGTAGTTATTTATTAAATAACTTATGCTTGAAATCATATTCTCTGGATATTCAGATTGCAAGTTCTGTGCATATTAGCTAATCTTACTGCAAGCTAGCTGATGGCTATAAAGACAACTCAAAGGACTGCTGGTCGTGGCTAATAACAAGCTAACTTATACCTTCAGTTAAAGTAAACTACCGACACGATTCTAAGCTAGGTAATTGTTGCTATTTAAATTCTGCGACCCTGGAAGTTGAACTACATTAAGAAACTGTAATAACCACGAACAAGCTTACAAGCAGCATTTGAATGAACCACCGGTGCGTTGTTAGCTTAATATTAGCTTGTTAGCATTTCTCAGGCCTGCTACCACGCAGTAACCGTTCGGAGCATTTTCGACCTATTTGGCGTCAAGTTAGACCTCAATATTTCACATCATTGGAAAGCCAATGTTATTGAGCATCTGCTATCGATTTTTGCAAGTATTAAATTTACCATCACCATCCTCATCCATAGGAAAGTCCTCTCCTCCCGCCTCATGAAGATCCAGCACGTCCGCCATGATGTCTGTGTGTGTTCGCCGCTGACCAACGCAAAGTGCGTACGCAGAAAGAGCCGGCAGGCTGGCGGAGGTTGCCAGGTGGCGTAAAAGTACGTAAGTACAGTAAATGTAACTGGACAGCAAACAGCAGCGAATCACATTTATGCTTTGCTTCAATTTTTTCCCAAGCAACACAGTCAGAAATCAAGCTGAATACATTTATGAAGAATTCTGTTTCCCAAACAACCCGTAATTTTGCACTTTGAGGTGTTTTTGGGGTGAGTGAATTGTGGTTTTGTGCTTGGAAACAGTGTGTTAAAAGTTATTTTCTTATCTGGGGACAAATGTACTTAAGTATTAAATGTACAAGTAAAAGTTTCATATGCATATAGCTACATGCACTGTATGCTACGGGCTGACTGTTTTCCCAATGCTGAACCTGATATTCAGCATTCAACTTTTTCTTTTGTTTTTGTCTAATTTACAAATTATTTTAAAAATGTACTGCTTTAGGCCAGACACAGCATGCAATCTGCAAAGTAACTATAAACGTAACTTGTCAAATAACTAGTGAGTAAAAGGTGCCTCCAAAAAATGTCAAAGATTGTACTTTAGAACATGCCATCACTGGCAGGAGAGATTTTTAATTATTCTGAATGCAAAACCATAGTTCTGACTTTATTTTTTTAATTTGTTTGAAGATGTTTATTTGGCGTTTGAGGGAGAAGGTGGTTACATGTGTGTACATCTGCACTAATGTCAATGAAAACTTTGCATAGACGTATTCTGGACCACCGTTTTATTCTATTCCGTTATTACTACTGTTATCTTAATAATGCACCTTGCAGCTGTGGGAGATGCTTTGAAGATGCGTTGTCTGGCACAATGACAATAAATACTTGAATCTTTAATCTGAAATGCATTTCGTTAAATGGATTAACACGACCAGCAGAGGGCTTTCACACATCCACACAGGCTCTTGATCAGTGTGATGAAGCCTGACGTACTGTCACTTGATCACCATCTGGTGGTGAGTTGGATCTAATGACAGAAGACTAACAGACAGGCCCTCTTAAAAAGAAAAAAAACAAAAGCCTTTTGAAAAACTGACACACTTTCCAATTTTATCTCCAAATGTGGAATCAGAACAGGCTGTTCAAAATCCTCTGTGACTGACAGGGAGGCTGAGGGCGGGTTCAGCTCGGATCACACTTCTTATTCTTGTCTACACGGTACTTGTCTCGAAACCTTTATGTGGGGAAACCTGGGAGGTCTTTCTCTGCTGTGTTGGCATTAAGTATACTTCTTCAGGATGGAGTCGGGATGTGAACATGATACCTCATGACTCATTTTTTCAAACTGGATATGAAGGAACAGCTGAGGATTTGGGGAGTATGTTTGGTGGCATCAGCGAGGCCTCTCAGGTGTTTGTATGCACTGAATCAACAGCAGGCCTGAGTGGAGGGGATCACTTTACTTGAAATGAAATGTGACTAAAGATATTATGCAGGAACGATAAAAAGCAGGTTATTTTAGCGGTGGTTTCTTTTTTAACCCTCATCTGTCATCACAAGTTTAAGGCAATGAACCGCTGCTTGAAGTAACAGATTTAAATGGGAAACATTTGCTTTAAAAACAGGGTGGAAGGGTTAAATTTCCACTATGAGCGCTCTTACAATATCTGTTGCCGTCTAGTGGCCATTGTCGGTAGAGCGCCAGGTCAGAGCTCATCCGAGGAATCCCTGGCGCTCAGAGAGAACTGCTGCCATTGCAATCCAAAACCACAATATGAGCAATGACGTGGATTAATAGAGGAATAAAAGAAAAGTGTATCTGCGGTCAGACAGAGACAGTGGTGTGGTTTATGCTCATGAGCAGTTTATTACTGTGTTGCACTTACAGTAGAAGCAGCAGAGGTTGTGTAGAGGAGGTGGAGGTGGTGCAGCAGCGCAGGACATGTCATGTGGTGGGTTAACTTAAGTTCAACTGACGTGAACTCAAGATAACAAGATTAGTTGAAGAGTCGACACCAAGGATAACCATTCAAAAAGCGTCAGATTTCAGGAAATGACCTGAACTTTAAGCTCGTGGATCTTGAACCAGCATGTGAGCATGAAAGTGTCCACATCACCTCTGTGTCAGTGAGCAGCCATGAAGTAACATCCACAATCTGACATGAATCGCGTGACATTTTGATTCTACGGTCGTAGCAGAATATTTTTTCTTAATGTCTTTTATAATCAGCGTTCATTCTGCTCTGATGCTCTTTACAAATCATCCCTCATTCATTTGTTTTGACCTCAAGGCTCCTTTCAAATAAAGCAAACTGGCTGTAGCTGTTTTTCAAGCGGTTGCAGAGACATTTTTACTGCTCAGATGAGCTTTAAAAGCAGCGGGAGAGACAAGC
>CAEMYA010000169.1:1193820-1208057 GCA_903131615.1 Diplodus sargus | reverse complement strand
TCTGACCACCCCGGTTTCTCCCTCCCTCCCTCCCTCCCTCCCTCCCTCCATCGACTCCACTCCACTCCACTCCACTCCCCAGCCTTGCCCCCAGGGGAGCCCTGCAAACTGCTTATTCAACAATCGGCCGCCATAAAGATATGTAATGACATTTTCGAAGGCAAAGAGGCCTGTGTGGTTTTTAATTCATATTTAATGGCTGTCAGGCTAAATAGCCCACTATCCTAAATGGGAGACAGGCTGCTGCTCCTCCACTTAAGACTGAGAGCTGTCTGAGTGTGGAGATCTGCTGGCTGTCCAGAGCCGCCGCCGCTGCTGCTGCTGCTGCTGCTGCTGCTGCTGCTGCTGCTGCTGCCTCTTTCAGTTTGTTCTACTTTGGGATAATTACTCCCAATACAAGACACAAGCTGATGGTGCAGCGGCGCGATGCCTGAGCGTGAATAATCTTACAGCAAGAAGATTAAGAAAAGCTTGTTTTTATTAATATCAGTCATCATGAGAAGAAATATTGAGATCCTTCTACATCTAAATGTAAAATAAACAAACTACATTAGAAATGAAAGTCCTGCATTCATAATAAGCTCTATAACTCTTCTATAATTGTCATACTTGATCGTTCTGTGCAATCAATAATGGCAAAAACGCCATGAAGCACGATAATGTGACCATGTTGTGACGCTTAACATTTGTAGTTGTGTTCAGCCTGCGCTCTCTGGTATAATTTCACCACCTGACATGATGTAGATATGGATCTTAGGTTTCATCTGACTTCTTTTCAGCCAGTTATAAACCGTATTCACACGGCGGCCATTGTCCTCTGACCGAGCATGCTCAGGGCGGGAAGCTCAAATGTCGTACAAATGAAGGCAATCCAATTAATTTTTATATTTCACGGCTTCTTGACAACAGATAGTTAAATCTGCAGGGACATCTGAACACATTTCAATGTAAAATAACAGGTTTGAGATCAGTTAAGATTAGCATCCAACCACATTCTAGCTAACGTTGCTGTTCGATACTGTTTGGATGTGACGACCAGCTCCCTCCGTAGAAAAATGACTAATGAAAGTATAATAATAATGTTATATTTCCCCTAAATCCTACATACTGTACCTTTAAGTGCGCTCTTAACAAAACTCCACTCGTCTAGTCTGTCAGGGGAAGAAACCTACCTGGACGTCTACTTTAAAACCACTCTGTGATTGAATGCAAATGCCATGTAGCAACAATAAACTCATAATCAGAGTCATTATGTCGGCTTCAGTAGCTGCTCTTATTGACAAGCAGTAAATAAACATGTTGTTGTTTGGTATCAGAAGTCAGCAGGATGTCTGTCTGGACTCACTGTGCCTCTGACTTCCTGTTGTGCTCCAGTTTCATAAACTTTACTCCAACAGTTTATTCCTTTATGTGGAAACTGGATTATCATATTTGTTTTTGTTATCTAACATGTCAAACCCACAATCCACTCTTTTCTACTGTGTTTACAATTTTTAACTGTTTTTTTTTATTTTGTATATCAAACCTGTCACAAAATTCACTCTTCACACCTAAAACGTGAAAAACAGTTTCATGCATTTCCTCATTTTCAGCCACTCAAGCCTTAAAGCTAGAAATGTTTGTCCAACGCTTTTGGTCTGAACTATTGGATCTCTACAACTTTTGATGGCGTGGCAAGAAATTCTGCAAAGTAATTTAATGTTCCAAGCCAACTTATCCTGCTAAATGTTGGTGATCTGCTGACATTTCAGACATTTTGACATAACGACATTTGACATTACGGAACATCAGCGTGTTAGCATTGTTATTTTCAGCATGCTAGCTTCAGTATTAAGCACTGTGCTTCTGTATAGTTCACAAAGACGCTAGTTTGGCTGCAAACTCTTTTTCAGAAACTACAAAGAAACACCAACATATATTTCCATGTCATTACAGGCTTTTCTCTCACCGTGAGCTCAGTCGATGCCTGCTGCTAACCTCAGACCAGGCGGGAGCTCGGAGGTTTTGAGAGGTCAGACCTGACTGTCTGGAAAATGTGAGTGAGAATTGATCTTTTCCCACTTAAGAGTTACTTTCGACGCTCCTAAGCAAAGCAGCAGCGGAGAGTGTTGCGTGGAAAAATGATCTGCAAGATACCAAAAACGTGTTTTGTTGTTCGCTCTGGGGATGAATAAGGTATAAGTTCGTACTTCAGAGATGCAGAATGAAGGCTGTGAGAGAATGTGGCGCTCACAGGCTGATTTGAAGTAATTACACATTAATGGCACAAACGTCTTTTAGCCTTTCAAAGTGAAGTGACAGCCGGCCATTTGGAGTGACTTGAGAGTAATCTGCCGCACAGCAGCTGAGCATTGGCTGCATTGCGCTCAGTCGTATGCGATAATGCAATTGTGTTCATGAAACAGCCGTTCATCAAGTGTTAGTTGAAGTTAATAATAGACAACAGCAAAAAAAAAGACTCCCAGAAAGAGAATCTCCAGAGTCATTGTTCTACATATGGTAATCAAATGTAGACTATGGATATAACGACCAGTGAAACCCACTTGTGTCCACGCCAGCCAATGACTGACCAGCACAACACGCAGCATCACCGGCAGCATTAAGTCATCGTCATGAGACAAAAGAGCTGAAGGGGGGTTTGAGGCGAAGCGGGATTATCACTACTACAAAATATTGATGCCCCGGCTGGCTCGTATCATTTTTTTCTGAGTGGGGTCCAGGCGCTGAAATGTAAATAAATCTATCAGGGCAAGGAGCGGGGGGCTCCGGTTACCACTCCTAACAATCAAGAGGCTTTTCATGCTGCCCTGGAGGGCCATTCCTGTAACGCTAGCACGCTGGAGAGAGCCACAAATCATCATCTCCTTCGCTCTCCCTCCCTTCTGCCGCACTCTCCTCTCGGACTCTGTTTTTTTTTTCGTTCCCTCCTTCGTTTTCACGTCTATTTTCCCCTTTCGCTGTCCACTATCCATTCCTCTGTCCCCTCTTCAGCTCTCCCTCCTTCTAGCACCTTCCTTTTTTTTTTTTTATTCCTAATGCTCTTCATCACAATCCCCTCATGCGTTCTGCTCTCCCACAGCTCAGTCTTTATATTCTCACTCCTACTCTCGCTTCTTCACAGCTCCCCTAATGCTCCGCGGCTCACACCACAACAAAATGAAAGACCGCATTTATCAAAAAAAAAAATCCCAAACATCACGTCATTTTTCAAGAATATTTTTGTGTCAGAGAAAAAACAGCCATCAACATCTCATGCGGGCGTGAATACACTGAAGGTGCAACGCTGGCTGAGGAAGAGCTCAAAAAATGTGTTGCCTGCATCTGTATTCCATCCGCTTACAGCCATCGCTCGCTTTCCGCATCTTTTATGTTCATGAGAGCGAGATCCTTCCAATTTTCTTCACACCGATGTCAAGAATATCTTACATGTTTTCTGATATGATGCCCACATCAGCAGAGAGATGTCATGTGTCTGTGGCTTCCAAAACTGTGCAAAAATCCAAGTTGTTGTACAATTGTGCTCAGCAAAAAATCTATTTATTTTCTTATGTTTTGGCGCCAGAATTTTATCAAAAAGTTAGTTTTGTTGCGGTGAGAAGCCATCTTCACACGGGAGTGGCTCCAAGTTTGCAACATGAAGACACAAATAGGAAACACACATTCACTTTAAACATCCCATATCATAGCTAGAGAAACAAAGTAGTACACACAGTGATAACAGCATAAACGGACAGCAAACTGTTCACATAAATCCATATAAAGTCGATCAACGGATGCATTTACAAAACAGGTAAACGTCACATATGTCAAATAACAATCATCACATTTTCCTTCACTCTATAAGTTTTTCTCAATTGCTACACCACACTTCTAGAAATGATGCTCCATCAAATTAACCTCTCAAAACTATACTGTCTTACATTTAAACCAGACTTTGCCTTTAGATGTTTCACAAAAACCATCAAATGCATGACAAAATAGTCAAAACACACCATTGATCGATTCAAAACACTTAAACATCTAAAATTGAAAAAACCTGTTTGTAATGAATTATGCCTCTAGCTGAAAATAATAAATGTGCTGTAAATATATGCAGCTGATTAAGAACAACAAGAAAAATGATTTCACCGTATTTACTGATAGAAAGAAAGAAAGGAAGAAAGAAAAAAAGAAAGAAAGAAAGAAAGAAAGAAATTATAATTTTTTTGACCTAGCACCCCGTCTCCTCTACAGAACAGGCGACATTAGCCAGGCAGCGGAGGAAAGGACCCTCGTGTATCTTCACAGACCTTCTCCACAGCCTGGAGGAGATGAGCATGGAGGCGGGGTCTTGGTCACTGACCTTCCATGGCCACGCTGAATTAAAACTCCTCTGTGGGGTTTTGGAAAGATGTTACTGAGCCGAGGCTCATCTGTCTTGCAGGTGTTTGTAGAGATAATGTTCCTTTTTGGGTAACTTTTCTTTTAACAGGGAAACAAATGCAGGAATCCTCAGGGACGCCCAAACTTTTTTTTTTTTACTTGGAAAGCCAAAAAGTGTGTTATGGTGCACCAAGAGCCGGAAGCAAACACCTGTTGTATTACATTGCAAAGATCCAAAATGATACCAGGACCCCAATTTCCTTAAAAGCAAAACTCTCACCAAAATGCAACCTAGGCTTATTTTGTGAATGTATATGAGTCAAACCTTTGTGTAAACGTATAATTACAACGAAAGAGGCACTTTTAAGATTGACCGTATTTTCGGTTTCGGGTCAAACTCATTTTCAATGGGAGTGCTACGGGCACTTTTACAATAACATCAAAATCTCTGTTTTTAAAACACTAAGAAGGCTCGACACAACATGAAACTTTGCTCGTAGTATCACCAGGGTCTCTACACATGAACACCAGCATTGAGAACATTGTTTGTGTACACAGAGCTACTAAAAAGAAGGTTTTTGAACAACTCACGTTAGCAGATGCTTGTTCCACTTGCCGCCGTCCTGTCAGCTGAGAAGTGTCTCTCCGAATGCGACGTAACGTGGAGGTGAAAATGCGTTTGACCCGAAAGCGAGAATATGGTAAATCTGCCTCTTTCGTCGTAATTCTGCTTTTACACGAAGGTTTGACTCATATTCATTCACAAAAAAGTTGCATTTTGGCAAGAGTTTCACTTTAATTAAGTGACCCACTGTACAAAGTGTCACTCAGCCCACTGTGATCACTGAAGATCTTTCATAGTTAAGCACATTTAAAGAGCATTTCTACCCTCACAGAACCACTGGCGGGCCTGATCGAACCTTACAGCTGACCCGCCTTTGGACCAGGACCCCACTTTTTGTCCGCCCTGGAAAAGATAACATATCACAAAATAATGAAAATTAGGATTATTATCAACATGAATAAGGATTTTATCAGAAGTTTTTGAAGAAAAAACAAAAAATCCTCATGAAGAGATCAAATTAATGCATTTAATAATAAAAACCTTTCAGTCTGTAGACAGAAGGACAAATGATTGTAGTTTATCATCCCCAAATGACTGATTTTAGCAGATCTGAGTCATTTTCCAACAAGAAACCTGATATAAGAAATGAAGCAAACTTCTACTTATGCAGTATGACTTGCAAATAGAGAGCAGCTCCAGTTCATCATCCATCTGCTCAACCTTCACACCACAATATTTTCCCGTCAGCTGTTTGTGCGGTGCTGTTTACCCCACACTTCTCTTTTGTGGCAGAGAAATGGATTTGCTTTTAAAGACAGCGTGCTCTTTTGAGAAAAAAATCAGGAGACCAGGCTGCAATAGTAGCTGCATGTAGGTGAGGGTGAGGAGGTTTTGTTCAGGCGAGAGAAAGGAGGTTTTTTCTCAGCCACTGAGTCAGTGGTATTGATCGACAACCTTACAAACCTCCGGCACACATCTCGTCATCAATTAGGGCATTAAAAACTTACTGACTGCACATTTAAGCGCGATGAAGACATATAGGTGTTGGACGTGGATGCCGTCTTATTTCCAGCCTCGTCTATGGCTGCTGCTTGTTGAGTGATGATGCTATCTCCTTCCCCCTGATCAATGATGGCCTGGGCCGGTCATCGATCCGTCTGGCTGACTCTCTGGGACTCTGTCTGTTCTGTTCTGACCCGCAGAGGCCCGACCCGGTCACACAGGTCACGGCCACAGGTTGGACAGATACCGTCAGAGGTTAATACGCTCCGGGTAAACATGAAAACGTGACACCAGAAGATACGAAATGTCGCCCGCCTGAGGATTTTTCTCTGCAAATCAATAGACGTGGAAGCCGAGTTAGAGGCTTTTTCTCGAAGGCCGATATCTGTTCTGTCACTTGAATGAACTGTGATTGAAGTAAAGATTTTATTAAAATTTCAAACTCGTTGCTACCCACTTAAATACTTTTCTGCACGCAGCCCGCCAGAATTCCAGCTTTTTATCCCGTGTTCAGCAGAGCGATTTCGTCGTCTTGATCAATAAGCCGGAGGATGTGATTACAGCAGCGAGCACCTGTCCTTGGTAATAACTTCATTCTCACGCAGAAAGTCATTTATGTTTCATCCACTCGAGGAACTAAATCCTCTTTCAGAACTGCTTCTCAGCCCAGTCTCCAGACTGAAACACTGGCATTGTATGTTTTTATCAAATGTGTCTTTTTCATACGTATCATATCAATATTTTTACAGTGTGTGTGCTGTTTTGTTCAGATGAGCAGACTCTCGAATCAAGTGATCGAGGGGGGTGGTTGTGGTGTGATAGCCAGAGATGGCAAAGCGAGACGCCACTGTTTGACCTGTTCGACCCGCAAAAATTGATAATTTTCAACGACCTCTCTGCTGATCAATGTCGAGCTGGTCTGGACTGACAGTCGCAGCATCTCTTATCACGTGATATCTGCTGAGACTTGCATCTCACCTGACCGTTTGTGAGCATACCCTGTAATATTTGTGTGTTCCTGATCCCTTACCCCATCTTTCTAGGCCAATGTGGAACTCTGACACAGAAACCATCCACCCTCAATTTACTGTAATTACTGCCAGGCCTCCGGTGGGCCACCTCTCCCAGCCTGGCGACCGATCCCCATCCATCCTGCCAAAATGGCAGCTTTATAGCCTCCTTCCTCCCGGACCGTCCTCGGTCGGCCAATGGGATGGGGCAAGTCTCTGCCTGAACAGGGGGGCAGACAAAGGGATACATCTGGTTGATGAATTAAGATGTTGCCCAAGGGTCGTTGGTTGTACACTCACTAATTAAATCATTATCCAGCAGTCAATCTCCACCTACTCCAGCCAGGATATTACTAATTACTGTGCTGATAACGGTGCTTAAAAGCTGTTTTCACTGGCCGGGAATCAATGAGAACTGTAAATAAATGTGTTATTGCAAAATAATTACGACATAGTACAGCCAATACTAGTATTTTTCCTGGTCTCTTGCTGATTTTTTTGTCATTTTGGCCCCATGTTAGCAGCCTGCTCTCTGGATGGTACCACCAGTCTGTGGCTCAGACAGTCCACCACTTTGGGGATCATGAAAGTCTAATTTCATGTCTGGACCGAAGGTTGAATCCTAATGAATTTGCTGATTTTCCCCTTGGTGACTCCACAAACTGCCATTTGTGATTCTGAGTGAGATGTCTCAACAACTGTTGGGTTGGTTGTCATGACATCTGGAATAGACCTTCATGCCCCCCCCAAAAAAATCTAATAATTGGACCTAAGATATAACTGAACACCTCAGATAATCCTCGATCCGATCCAGAGATAACGGATAATAATCATTAACGGGACATCAGCAGGTCAAAGCTACATATAACGTAAAAGCATTATTGTTTTGAGTCCTCACAACCGCTTCTATGGTAGTTCTAATTATAGGTGTCTCTACGACCACTTCAGCCACTAAATGAAAATGATGGATTCTAAAGCGAATTACCAGACGGGAGCCGTTGCCGTCCAAGCTGGTCCAGTTCTGACCAGCGTTGCCAGATGGGAAATGTAAAACCATCACACCAGAGGTCTGAAATGATCGTATTTTAGGGGGTTATTATCGTATGCAACATAATGTGTACTTGACGTAAACACAGCAGACCTTATTGAGAGAGTTCGAGCTCCACCTGCAAGTCTTGTGTCGAGAGAGGAGGAAATCAGAGGCTACATCAAGCATGATCGGCTGGAAGGTGTCGGGATACATTATGGCAAATCAGGCAGAACACTTTTTGGCATTATACTATAATTATCATACATCTGGCAGCGCTGGTTCTCAGACCCAACAACTGTACTGTGGCTTCCCTCCAACACAACTACATCCAGCAATTTGACGTTATCAGAGTTTCTCCCCTTCATGGTGCATTCAGAGTCCTGAAATTGGCAGTATTTGCAGTGCTGTAGTCATATTGTGGCATTACTTCCACTTGTCTTACTGTGCTCAGAAGATCACTTCTAATGGCTTCGGAGGAACAGTGTCTTCCTCCCACTTATCAGATGTTTTGATGACGTTCTGATTGAGATTGCCGCCTCGGAAAAAGCAACCCTCGGGTCTCACCGATGCTCAGGCCAGCCCTCCTGCACTCACGTCTCTCAAAAAGTCAGAGACTATTCTCCACAGTCCCTTCACAAGCAAAGCAAATGTTGAAACTGAGTTTCCGTTGCCTTTCACGTGACCCACTTCTTGTGCTACAAAGTGCTGTTAAATTCGTCACTTTTTATTCACTTATTAGTAACTGCCTCATTCTTTCCACCATTATCATCAACATCCTCTTGTTGTTTCCGGTTCGCCTCCATCATACAAACATGTAAAAACACATTTACTGTACACAGTCGGCAGTGACACACACAGTTTGCTGTTCCCCGCTGCTTCGCTCTGCAGGGTTCTGTGTGACTTGGAAAGAGCAGCACTGACTCCTCCTGGTGCCGCTAACAGCTGATCCGACATTCTGATCACAGAGCAGCAGCCGGTCCTGCCAAGTCGACACTTAGCGGTTTCCCAGCAGCTCCTTGTTCACATGACAGCTCATACAACAAGTGACAGAGTGAAATACAGGGATTCTGCTCGGACACATTTGTTGTTTTAATGCAGCACAAATGAGAAAGTTGTTTACTGACACAGTTTATACGGATTGTTACTCTTGTAAAAATGACGAATTGCACAATATTTTTACTTTTAACTCCCGATACATATCGTTGTCCTTCAATATCATGTCTGTCCCGATGCCAATGTACACTGAGAATTGACCAAAAAGGTCCAACTTTTTCACTAATTCTTGAGCTTTAAACTGCATCTAACAGTCCTTATTAATGAATGGAGTTTGCTCAATGCTCCCTATTTCTGTATGTATCAAGAATGAACTCCATACTAACTTTACACAACGGTATTAATTCATAAATCAGTGAAAACTATGACGAAAGATACTCACTGATAACCTTTTTTCACAGCAAAAACACTAGAACTTACATAAAAAGTTATTCTCAGTGCCGTGTCGTAAGCAACTGGACGTGTTTCAGCTTCTTGCAGACGTTTCACCTCTCATCCAAGAGGCTTCTTCAGTTCTAACTACCTGGAGGGGAGCTGCAGGCTTTTAAACTCTGTGTGCGAGCCGTTAAGTTGTTAAGTCGTGTGATCTCTGAGTTTCAGAGTCGTTATGCCCTTAAAAAGTATATAAAGGTACATAGAAAGAACCCTTTGGTAACAAATATTACAAAAAAAAGTGTTGGAGACAAAGAAAAATGGACAAATTAATGGACAAAATGAATTACTGTTTTAATGCAGTGTTTTGCATGCATCTGTGGAATTACATGCTATGGACATAGAAGCTGATACTAAAACGGTGTCATCCCTGGTCCATCATATCTTCTGTTTAGAAGTGGAGGAGTCATTACCTGTTCTTGGAAGAAACGTTTGCTGAAGTGAGATTAGTTTGTTAAACAAGCCAACCTAACTGGAAGCTGCCAAGCTAGCTAAGGCTAACAAGTTGTCTGTGTTTACACATAAAGAAAAGCAAATTTCACCTCAGTTTGCTCATGTGAGTTTGACTGCACTTTAGAGGAAGAAGAAGAAATAACCGGTGTTCAGTTTGGACTCTGACTGCAGTTAGCACTCACCAGATAGTGTTATCCTCGCGTGTCTTTTCTTTTTCCAATCTCTTCTCTGTACTATCATGAATTAAAATACATTTCCCGTCCATTCAGCAGCAAAATAAGAGAGTTACAGAACATTACAGTAGATTTCAGCAACTTTCGGTTGAGTAGCAAGAGTGAATATAAATCCACTTTTTTTTATCTCAAAAGTAAAAAAAACCAAACTCTGTACGAGCCTTGATTCCCGGTGTTTATTCCTCCAGAACCTCCAGGCTCTCTAATGACTGTCTGGAGTTTGCCGACTCCTGAAGCTGTCTGCCAGTTAATGTTAACAGGGTTGTTCGTCAATCCAAAACACCAGCGCCTGTCCATCCACTCAGGTCTACCGCAAGGCAAGACATATTATTTTTTAGATATTTACATAAAAAATGATCTGAAAGGCATCGACACCACAAACACGGTTGAGGGCTGAAGATCAGTGACTGGAAGTATTGACGTGAAGGTGCCTCATCGTATTTCAAGCGAGGGAGTTGTATAAAAATTCACCCCTGTAAAGTTGTTATGAGCGGGTAAATTAGCTTTAGAGACAAAAAACATTTGTTTTTCTTTGTCCCTGCTTGTAAACATGTTTATTTCTGCTGTGACGTTGTGCATTTTAAGATGGGCTCTTATGGGGATTGACTTGGTTTTGGATCCGGCCTCCAGTGTCCATTCAAGAGACGTAGTTTTTGGTACTTACATGTCGGCTTCATTAGCACACACATATATATATAACATAACATTTGTTGTTTTCCAGAGCTCAGGAAGTGACTCACCAGGAAATACTAACCAGGGTCAGTTATTAGAACAGCAAGAGCTTTTTCTGGCTGGGCTGAATCGTTGTAAATCGTAAAAGCAGTGAGTCAAACTAATGGCAAAAATCAGTCTTCTATGAAAATGTAGCAGGAAGTTTCTTGGAACAACACATTAGTTTTACAGCACGCATCAAACAAATCACTTACTGTTTGGCTGTTCCTGTTAAAGTCCACCTGACGTAATATACAGTAAGTGAAAAACGGTACCATCACGTATATAATGTGGATGTTTAATAACTCTAAGCTGTTGTTTTTCTCCATCTGTTGGATCCGCTGTACTTTATGTTACGCTGTATTTGTACTTTATTCTCCACTAATAACTCGTGGCGTCACAGAATGTGAGCGGTACATGATCATAATGTTCCCACCGTGCATTTCACAGGATTATTGACTTTTCCCAGAGCGGCAGCGAGCGTATTCCATAAACCTCTTTTATCGTGAATGGACCGAGCTGCTGAACATGAATGACTCACAAAATGTCTCAGTGTTAAAAAGTACAAACCATTCTGGCGGTCGGGGAAGTTCGTGAGAGGGAGGTTATAAAAATGATTATAACCCGATGAATCATCTGGACCTCGCTTTCCACGTTTGTGTTGCAGCATGTTTGCTTTCTGCTGCTCTGCATGCACATTCATGTAAGATGCAGGACGCACAGTTCCTTGTAGTTCACTTTGTCATTTCTTAGCAGCAACAGTGAAGCGCGGTCTGTGCACCGTCAGGTTGAACTGCAGAGGATGAGATGAATAGAAGGGTTACGGCCATGTATTGTGAATAAAGTGGCACTTTACTCTCATTTTTCAATTAGGATAATGGAGAGTAGCTCTTTATAAACATGGATATGAGCTGGAGATGCGGCCGCGGGGAGGGAGGGAGGAGGAGACGGAGCGAGAGAGCGACAGTCAAACAAAGAGAGAAGGAAAAACACAATCTGCTATCTTCTCCTGATAAATATTTAGCTTTTACTCGTGGCTTTAACTTGCAGTGGGCATTTTCATCCTATATTCGATTTTTAACGATGAATACATCAGAATTAAATGAAGAGACGGGGCAACGACAGGTTATTTTGAACATTTGCTATTTGGCCTCTCGATCAGGTCACTCATGATAAACATTTTCATACAAGAAATTATAAAAAATACAGAAAAATATTATGAAGACATTCTACAGAACTAATTTCAGCGTATAATACGTGAGTGGATTGTATCATGACATGAAAACAAAACCCTCCGCTGCGTATACGACCCTGTGGACGATTCTTTTAATGCTGCTGGACTGTAGATTTCTTTGTGACGGACTCGGGTCGGACTTTCTGCGACAGCCAAAAGGATGCGACTTTATTCACGTTGTCGAGTCTCAGTGCCTCTCTTCCCTCCGCGAACAGATAGCAACAGCAGCTAACGTTAGTGAAGAAATGGAGTCCGCCAACATAACGACTACCGCGCAGCAGCCCTTTAAAACCTCCACGGATTGAAACTTAGCAAGACGAGGGGTGCTCGAAAAAGAGGAGGAAGGGTAGAAAATTGGAAATGGGATTGAGACCTATGTGCCAAATTCCACTTGACCTGTGATAGAGAGCTTTCATTTCTGGCCCTGTAGTGAGAAGGAATAATTGACAGCGAAGGCATTGAATGTAGAGGAAAAACACATGGTGCTGCTGCACAGGAAAGACATAGAGCCATACAGAGCATTGTTTCTGCCCAGTTTCCTCAACGGAGGCTGTACCGTACATACGAACTGCTGAGTGCTTTGGCAGCGTGACGGAGACAGACGAGCTGGTCGAAAGACAAAGAGAACATAGGCTGACAAAGAGAGACGTGAAAATGTAGAGCTAGATCCAAGTAAGACTTCAACAAGTCCAAACGATGCAGCTCAGTATGTCGTTTATAATGACACACAGGTTTTCTGATCTGAAGCGCGCGTCAACAGGACCACTTTGTTTCCCTCCGAAATGGTTAGAAAATGACTGCTGAGAAATAAATCTGTTTTATTGAAAAACTGACTTTGGCTGCCGGTAAAAGGGGGAGCAAACAGCGGTCAGCCATGTCAACGTCCGGTATTTTGTTGACCTGTACAACCACCCCTCCGTGGACTTCCGGACGAAAAACAACAATAATTCCTTCGGCCACAATAGAGGTCATTCTCTCTGATTTTGTGCAACTGTTAAAATGACTGATGCTGTTTTTTTTCTCTTGGGAGAACCATCCACAAAAACCGGTCAGCCCTGCTGGATCATACATGTGCACAGCTTTGAAATGTTCATTAACTTACCCTCCACACAAGGAAACTGAGATGGGTTTTGAACAAGTCAACACAGCATGATGGTGCCAATTCAGTTTCCTTTTTCACTACTGTTCCTCCTTTTGTTTGAAGCAGCTAATCACATTTTTCCGAATGATGCTGCCTGTTACAGGTGTGAGAACGGTGGACAAAGAGGCTGTAACAGACAACACTGTCAGCAGGAGGCTAAAACCACCATAATACTTTATTATACAGTTTTATCTCAGTCTTTGATATGATGTATGGACCCATCAAGTGCTTATTTTAGACTTTTCATTCACATGGAATCTGACAAGTTGTTTTAATTTCACCATTTCCTGGTTGATCAGCAGCTGAAACTGATAGTGAAAGTCTGAAGGGGCGTTGTGTCGTATTTCAAGATAAACTACATATTTGATAACCCATTAGCTAACGTTAGCGTTCAACCTTTCCATTGCTAACTGAACACACCCAGTGCTTTTCACTTGGCTTAAATAAATGTGTCCAAGATTTGTTTGTTGATATTTTAAAATGAATTCACGCCTTTCCTGTCGTAAAGAGTAGCACTTTCAAACAGTAATGTTAGCTAGGAAGTAGCTGAATGCTACAATTAGCTTTTAACGGAAGCGTATGGTACTCAAACATGTTTTACCTAGAAATACGGCGTGATGACCCTCCAGATTTTTACTATCCAGCATCTTATCAGTTGCTTATCAATTGGAAAGTGGTGAAATAAAACATTTACACGACTTGCAAGCTAGAAAACAGCAGCATAGCATCATCCCGGCATTCAAGCTTGCAACTGTCATCAAGGTTAAATGGCCTCCAGAAGAAGAGGGCACGAGGGGACGTAATGAAAGTGCAATTAAATATGATGAAAGTATGGCATT
This sequence comes from Diplodus sargus, assembly GCA_903131615.1. NCBI lineage: Eukaryota > Metazoa > Chordata > Actinopteri > Spariformes > Sparidae > Diplodus > Diplodus sargus. The sequence continues at coordinate 1,193,992 of CAEMYA010000169.1, read as the reverse complement.
TATTTGTGTGTCGTGTATTCGTGGCTCCACACAGATGCGATGTTTTCGTCTGTTGACATTTTTCGTCCCTTCAGCGGAGCCAAAGCTTCGGCGGACCTTTAAATGACATGCCTCGTGGTTTACTCTCTCAATCTGTTTCTGTTTTTTTCTCTCTTTTTTTTTTTTTACGTGC
>CAEMYA010000169.1:1168568-1193733 GCA_903131615.1 Diplodus sargus | reverse complement strand
AAAAAAAAAAAAGGAAAAAAAGGGGGCTGCATGGAGCATTTTGTTGAGGAGAGAAAGGAAGACAAAGAAAAGGAGGGAGAGCAAGCAACAGACTGATAAGATGGCACGAGGACACAGAGAAAAAGGAGAGCAGAGATGCTGTTGTCGTTCATTAGCTCCTGAGCTAACTGCTGCTGTCTCGCCCCTCAGCTCCCACCACAGCTCCTCAGGTTACTGCTCATCTGCATGAGCCTCTCGGAGGCCTCTGGTGTCCACAGCCCGGCTACTAATGAGCCGATCTTGTTACACACACACACACACACACACACACACACACACACACACACACACACACACACACACAGATAAAAACTGCTACTCCAGCCCATTGATTGTGGGTTTACCCCTGTGATCACCGCACACACACTCACATTTACAAGCAGACTGACACACATACACACACACACACACACACACACACACGGGCACGGGCACGGGCAAGCACACACGTACGTCTGACAATAAGGGCCAAAAATAACATGTATACAGTAGCTGAGAACGTAAAGCACATTAGAGCGTTCACATGCACACACACAGATGGATCTGAATGTGTGTGTGCGCTCATCAGCAACAAATCCTAGAGACCACACACACTCTCTCTCTCACACACACACAGAAAATAAGATGGGGTTAGGTAATGTAAAAAAACCAGAGAGCAGAAGTGATGAAGAATTTGAGACGGCTACACCCAACACCGTTGTTTTGCTTGGTGGTGTATCGATCAGAGAGGGGAGGATTTTGTCTGATGAAGGGTCGGGGAGGGAGCTGTGATGTCCAGATCTGCAGATAAAGACACTGTAGCATCTGACGGCTTAAACAAACAGTCCTCTCTCTGTATCTTGTTCCATTAGCTTGTACTCAACAGCCCCTCATCTGATAGGAGACGGAGGACATGTGCTCCAGTGGAGCTTCTTCCATAGCGCGTGGCGTTAACATGACCAGGGCCGCGTCTCTGATTTCGGTTTTCTCAGGCCACCTGCCTGTGAGTTTTCTGGCTGCTGGTTCACTCTGTTCTGACTGATATCTGAAGGCGCAGCTAAATGCTTAAACTGGCACTAATAAGGGTTTCAGTAATGTAAAAAAAATCACAACATTTACCACCATACTTGCCAAAATGTGAGATTGACTGTGCTTGCTGCATTCTGCGGACACTTAAACAATAAACAGAACAAAATAAGTAAAAGTCAGCAGCATTTTTGAGTCAAATAATTTTAATTCTTAGAAAACAATGCAGATAATTTCATCCTCTTTTGTATAAACTTGCATGAATCTGTTGCATAAAGTATTTCATTCATTCAATTTTTTGTCCGAGTCTGTGCAGAGCCACAGCTCCAGGTTTGACAGAAACATGAAGATGTCAGATTTAACATCTCGTTTTTTTTAAAATGTCACATAAGACACGTGAATTCTTCTCTCCAGGGCGTCTGAAATTAGTTTAAATATCTTTCTCCTCTCCACTCACCGAGGAGGACGAGGTGAAACAGTACAGCAAACTCTTTATGCTGTACAGAACCAGAAACAGGTTATGAAAACTAAAAGGGATAAAGTGTTTTAAATTTGTCTTAATTTGGGAAAAACACAGGAGAATTGTGACCCAGAGAGGAAACCAAGAGAAGTCAGTGAATAACACGAGTCTCCGGGAAAGTCAGGAGGGTTGGCGAGTATCTTTACCACTGATGATGAAAGTGTTCCTCATGCTCAGGTTATCTGTCTTTGTCAGAGGCTTCGACGTCAAATCAGCACGAAATTTTAAGAAATGCCCGGCGACTTTGAAAAGTTCTGAAAAAGTATTTCCGACATTTCTTGTACACAAACTTGTCGAGTGAGAACACTGCCGCTTCTCCTGGTTGCTAAGCTCTTCAGAAGACGAGTGGCTTGTTTGTTGCGTGAAGATGCTCGTGTGCCGCGCCTCAGCTCAACACTTCACTGTATTTGTGGAACATTTATAATGTAACAAAAGTCCTAAACTGAGCCTGTGGGTGCTGTGAAAAACAGGAAATGAGTCTTCTCTGCCAGTGACTGGTGTGGCTGTCACTGACGGTAAAAACCAGCGCCAGCCTCGTTTCCTGGAAGTTATGTTTATGTATGACTAATTTATCCGAATCGTATTTGTCAGAATGATGTTTTTATCAGCATAATTGGGAAATGTTTTTAATGGACGTAACTGTAAGTTGCCCCATTACCTCAAAAACTAAAAAGGCTTAAAATATCATCTTAAATAAAGGATGTATTTTACTAAATGCTAATCTGCTAAACATTCACTGACGACACCTGATTTGTTTTCCCTCAATATGCACGAGTCAAGCATGATGAACGTTTGGTAAATGGACTTTCTACGGCGGTTTTCCAGTCTACTGACCGCTCATCGGGAGCAATCTGCGGTTCAATATCTTGTTCGAGGACACTTCGGCATGCATCTGAGGGGGGATTTGAACCAGTGACCTTCCGATTGTTAGACCACCTGCTCTACCTCCAGAGCTACAGCCGCCCCGACTCGTGTTTCTATGTCTCGAAAAAGACGTTGGTTAAAATATTTGGTCATATAATTAAAGTTATTCACAAATGGATCAATTTTCCCTCACTTCCATCTATTTTATGCATCTTAGATGTATGTGGTGACACAAGGAAACCGCGTGAAGATCGAGGAAACGACCAAATGTGTTTTAAGAGTAATAAGACGTCCTGTCCTATGAAGCATCATGTGTTGCTGCGTCTGACATCTGTTTCAAAGGTGCCACATGTAGGGATGGAGTATTTCTGCGTAGCATTGAGCTGGAAGTCTTCCTGGAGGGCGGCTCATGGCTCCTCAGAGATCCCTCCTTTCTTCTGAGTTCTGGAGCGCCCTACAAGACGTGGAAATCTATTACATATAATCGAAATAACACTCTTTTCTGATACCTTAACCAAAGTGCTTCTGATGCCTGAAGCTAACCACCACTCTTGATGCAAATCCCCGTCCTGCGCTTGAGCGCGTCCTTCAACCCAGACGACCCGCCTTTGTGCAATAATGTGGACGGATGTTGGAAGAAACGTTTCCACTGTTCAAAACCCACGTAGCAATTATGATTTGTAGTATGTAAAAGTCATGTGTTGGAGACAAGGATGAGAGAAATGTCATGATCATTGTGCCTCTGCAACAGTCAAAGTCAAAGCAATTGTACTCGTATAGTCCAAAATCACAAAACGATCTCTCGTGAAGTGTTAAAGTCTGTAAATCTACGACCGACATCGCTTTTTCTTTCAATAGAAAACGGGAAAATGGAAGAGAAACCTCACAAAGATGATGGATTCTTCTTCCCCAGTATATCTGACAGTTAAATAGTTAGAATTTCTGACCCAAATAACTTATTATCATACATTTGCTGTTAGTATAAAATTGCAGTAAGCGCTAAATACATGATAATATACATGCTTCATACATGATAATTAACAAGTAAGAAGTCCAAGGCCTCAGCCGAGGTGTCATAGATATTTAAGGAATTCTCGTCTCTCTCTTTTAAAAGGGAAAACATTTTCATTAAATGACGAACAAAAGACTGGAGCTGGAAATATAATGTCATATAAAATATTTGAATTTTATCTCTTTAGGACAAAGAGAAGATTTTTGTGTCTCGCTGAAATGCATCATATTAATTTTGAATGAGACGGACCTCATCCTCGAAGCAAATGCCGAGCCGAGGAGGTCACAGACCGACAGTCTGACACTGGAATTCCAAATAAAACTTGCTGAGTATCCTTGTGATGATAGAGTTCTGCAAAACAACACTGAGGACAAATGATCATGTTCAAGGAAGAAGTGCACAGTATTTAGCAGGGCCGCTGGGCTTTTCAATGGAGCTCCAGTTAAAAAAAAAAGAAATAATAAAACCTTCAAGACCAACTCAGACAGGGTCATAACTTTCAAATAATGTGCTCATGGGGGTTTGTTTTTTTTCAGATGGACAGAATATAAAATGCAATCTCCTGTTGATCCGACCAAGGCTTCCACTTCCCTCAAGAGATCAGAGATTTCAGGCTTTTAAACAGGATAAATGTGGAAGGAGGTACTTCAATGATTTAGTTTAGTACTTTTTAAAAAAAAAATAAAGTTAAAGAACTCACTAATGACAGATAAAAAAAGAAAAACATCAGCAAAATCCCGGCAGCTGTTGAAATATCCTGACCTTTAGTCTCAGGCTTGGGATCAAATCCAAAACCAGAGGGAGCATTGACATTATCAGGGTCATTGCTCTGCTCCTTTAAAGCCACAGAGGACATTATATGTCTGTTTTCACAGGCGGAGCAAAAAGTGTGATGAGTAACGTGGAAAAACTCGGGCTGTTCCAGTAGCTTGGTTGGTAAAGCGTGCGTCCCGTACAGAGAGGCTGCGTCCTCGTCCCAGCAGCCCGGGGTTCAAATCTGAGCGGTGGTCCTTCACTGCGAATCAATCGACGTTTTATCTTCACACATACTGTTAAAGGTAAATCAGCTTATGTTATTATGTTATTTTTTTAACACATCCTCATATCGTAACGATTGAACCGGCCGATTGCCAAAGACTCCCAAAATAATACATCGCCGCTCTCAGAACGATATGAGCGTTGCAACGTAGCAACAGGTACTTTCTTTGTATGCTTGCAGTTTAGTTTGGATTAGTTGAGTAAATATAAGTATTTTCCTTGTGTAACTGAGCCAGGTTACTAGGTTAAAATGAGTCACAGTTGACCTTTGACGTCACAGCACATGGACTGTGGTCTCTTTGGTCAAACTCCCGTGTTTGTTTTCTCCTTATTTGGTAATTTATGCTCAATCACCTGACTTCCTCCTTTGCTGCCGTAATAATGACCGTGACCACTCAAGGTAACAAACATATGAGTCGTATTAAGCTGCTTTTCTTGTGTACGTGGTCGTTATTCTGATGAGGACAGACACATTCTTAGTGTTACTGGTGACTTCGAAGCATCACTCTTTAGAGATGAGCTTGTGTCATGACCCAAGTTAACTTATAAACTGCAACACTGTTGTTTAGTCAGTCTCAGTCCTGCACCTCCTGCATCTCTTCCACACACATTGTATGTTCCCACATGTCTTTATGGTGTGTTCTCTGTGTTTGTATAACTCTTTAGTTTTTTTCTTTTTATTCTTCTTCTTGTCTTTTTGTCGCTTGCTCTCGGGATTTGGGACTTTGGAGCATTAAAGCTCACTTCTTTGTTCGTTTACCTTCCTGCCCCCGTGTGCATTTAGGTACATTTTTGCATCAATGTGACCTGTTTTGAAAGATGCACGTCTCCAGTGACACAGCCGATGAAAGGAAGTCAGAAAGTACTATGAGACAGACTCTTAATGGGATTTGTAGACAGTAAGAGAAACAGAACAAAACCAGCCTTATACTCTATACAATAACAATAAGACATATGACACAGAACAACAAAAACTGAGATGAAAACGCCTTGTTAAAAAAGTGAGAATCCATGAGCAAATCTAGTCTGTTATTTAAAGCAGAAATAGACACATTTTCAACTTTCCCTCCACGAATGTTTCCCAAAGACAACGTCAGCAACGTTCAGACTTCTAACGGATCAACCACGACCAAAAACAAGCATAAGACTCCCAATTTGACCAAGAAACACCAATCCCAGTGTTACTCAAAATGGACATTTAAACACAGACAATTAAATGAAAACTGTTCCATGCTGAGCAATTTATATATATATACCTTGAGATGAGATGAGGAACTGTGAAAACAAACCTTAAAGTACACTCTGTGATCATTTCACTCTGCTTTATTTCTAAATCTTTTTCAGCAACCACACTCCGACATTTACAAAAAACCAACATATGTAACGCGAGCCATCGTATCAGTGCTCTGTACACGTGAGTCAATAAACAGAAAGTGAACGGCAGCCAGAAGCAACACAGCCTACATACAAACATGGCAGCTCTGTGCATTTACCACTTAAAGTGTAAGAGCCTTTCCTTGTACTCGGTCCAAAAGAGCTTTTACTCACCTGCTCATTCTGTTGTTACGCTCCCTCCCTCTCTCCTCTTTCCTCTTTGTGTCCCCCACTTCCTCTCCCTCTCTCTTACTTCTCTCTCTCTGATGCTGGGCTTATATATGAAATTGATTGATTATTGTTTAAGGGTCTGACAGAAGTGCAGCCCGTCTTGGACTCTTTCTCATTTCCGTGTTTAACCCCCCACATGTGCTGTCGCTGCTCGGATGTGCCTTACCTAACAGTCCAGACATGATAACAGATTTGCACGGTACCAAAAAACTTCAAGGTTTTTTTTTTATGACAGGATAAAATTAATATGTTAACAACTTTCAGACTGTCTGGAAATATTCCAACAACCAAGATTTGATATCCAATATTTTCTTTCATGCCTATTAAAACCTTTATAATATACCTTCAAAAGAGTAGAATGTTATTTTGAATACATTCTTCAAAAACCTGTCTGTCTCTCTTTTGTGGGTGCCTCGTACTTTCTTTAAAACAGGTTTCGGCTTTATATATTCCTTTAGACTGAGAACGATGGTAGAAAGCAAAGGTCAAATTTTTACATTATAGTATGTTAGTTAAAAAGCATAACACAGTCTGAAAAATGTGCTTAATAAAATGTCCGAGCCCAGATTGAATGTGGCATCCTTGGCCTGCACAGGTAACCTATATGGATGTTTAGTTTAGCCTCCAGCTAACTTGAATAGAGATTAAATCTTGCAGCTCCTCCCAAGTTTATTAGTTGAAATGGATCCAAATTCTGATAGTGAAACGCTGTCAGGCCAATTCAAAATTTCAAAGCATGGCGCTCTTCTTTGGTGAGCTAAATGCTAACATCAGCTTGCTAACATGTTAGAAATGACAATGCTAACACGCTCATGCTCTAACACTTAATAATTACCCTTTTAGTTAAATGTTAGCATGCTAATATTAGCTAAGTTTTGCAGAGGAAGGCGAGTGTCCGAGCCAGATTTTAAATGTCAATCAAGCCAATAGTTGTGGAGACACATCACTCAAAAGATGGTAGTACAAGAGGAAATGAGAGGTGTTTGTCAGATTAAATCAAATCAAATCAGATCAATTTTATTTATAAAGCCCAAAATCACAATCACATTGACACAGCAGGCTTAACAACCTGTACAGTGAACGGCAGCGTCTGTTAGAGGTGTATTAATTGTGACTCATCCGGATCTTTAAGCCGCGTCTTTAAAATAACCCGCAAGTCGCGAATCTCTAGCATCATTAACTCAAATCTCTTGAGTCTTGAATCAAATCTAAAGTGATAGTGTCACACAGAGCCGTATACAGAGCAAGCTCGTAGACCACCAGCTCGCAAGCTGATGCCAGAAACACAGCAGCAGACTCGGAGCTTGCGTCTACAACAAGTGAATCCACAGAACTTCCTACTTCATTAGTGGTTAAGAGACAATGGGCTAGGACTGAGTTTCCATGGTGATTAGACAATACTGACTCGCACAACCCGGTTCAATTTAGTGAATCCTTAAAAGGAACCGTATTTACCAGCTCCAGCCTCTGTCCTTTGAACGTCGATTCGAGTGAAGAAAAACTTGTCATGTTGAGGCAAAAAGGATAGAATAAGTCATCTGGGGACCATGAACATCTCTACAAATTGTTCGGCGAATCCATCTTGTAGTAGGTGAGAAATTTCAAAGGATAAGTGAAAAATTATACCTGCTGGTGTCGCTAGAGGTAAAGTCAGAGGATCAGGAAAGTCAGTGGGATTCATCCTCTGAGGAACATGAATGTACTGTAGAACATTTAACGACAAAGCGGTGAACTTACCGACTGAATGATGGAAATTACCATTCACAGAGCCACACTGCTAGCACGGCTAAAACAGGTGAGAATTGTTTCTGTCTAATGAGGATTTACAGCAGCAGCATTATGTACATGAGATTTTTATTCACTTATTTTTATTCTTGGAAAATAATGGAACATGTCACCCAGTCGACAGATGCTCACTGATGTGTTTTTTTATAGTCTTTTCATGTGATTTGCTGCGTTATCCGTTCATCTCAGCGTATGGATTGATGTCATGAAGATAAGCACTGCGCGCTCGCATGTTTGTGTACGAGCCGGAGAGATACGGAGAGGAAGCAAGGGGGGAACACATGTCGGAGATACGGCTGGTAACATGGTCAAGTCTATATCACAGGATGCAACAGCGTGCGTGTCTGCTCCCTGTGAGCCCTAACCAGTGTATTTATCTTTGACGTGAAGGGCGGGGGAGATTGATTCAAAAGCCAAGTGTCGCAATTAACCCCTTCTATGACCATCAATCACCATAATGCATAAAAACAGTAATCTAATTAAATACCCGGAGAGAAATGAGGTCGTTATTATCTGTCAAATGGCCACTACTACCAAATGGTGTGAGGTTGAAAATTGTCACGTGGCTCGTAGGAAATGAGGTTGTCTGTAAAAAAAAAAAAAAAAAAGNAAAAAAAAAAAAAAGGAGGACAGACAGAAATGAGCAGGATTTGGTATTCTGGTACATTTGAATACGCGGAATAACTTGAAAAATCAGCCGACAAATGACAGAACGCAACCACACGGCCTTGGCACAAGTACATGAAGGATATCTTCCCCACACAATGTTGTGTGTGTATATATATTTATATATATTTATAAATATATATAAATATATATATATATATATATTTATATATATATATATATAAAAAGGAAAGCACAAAAAATATCAGCACTGTTGTGAAAAGCAGTCTTAGTTTAGTGTCATGTAACGAGGTGACACGTTATTCAGCTCTCTTTGAATAAAACTCTCTGTGTCCCGTCTCATATTCATCTATTGTTGAGCACAAGCACATTTCAATGGATGTTTAATTCTAGTTGTCAACTTTATAAAGTTACCGTGGACCTCTGGAGGAAGCTGGTGATGTGTGTGGGCGGTGCATGTAAATTACCTGATTGGTTATTGTTTTATCAGGACTTATTGTGTATTCCACCTCACTGCTGATTTGTGATGGAGACTCCTTTATAGCAAATGATTAACTGCAGTATTCCAGGAAGTGAAAGTGAATAAATCTCGCTGAGTAAATATAAGAACGAGGGGTAGGTAAATTATTTCCTCCTGTACTTTATCTCTCACTTGGAGAAGGCAGAGGACATCACTGTGGGGGAGGGAAACAAGAAGAGAGCAAGCTAATAGTACGACGTTGAACACTAACAAGACTACAAATATGCGGCTGTATAAATGAGCACCGCTTGGTTTTGAGCTAAGTGCTAGCATCAGCATGCTAACATGCTCGCTGTGAGAAACCTCATGATGGCCCGAGAGGAAATGCTAGGGGCAAAGCAACGCTGTGGCACTGGGAAAAAAAAGTTAGAGGATGACCAAAGTCAGTTGGATAAAGAAGAAGACGAAGAACATATTTGATCACATTACTATATGATGTACAACAGAGTGACACTAGAACTTGGCATTCAACCCGTCCTGGAGGAGCAGTGGGAGAAAACTTGCACTTAAGGACAAATTCCAGATATTAGCCAGTGCCTTTAGTCAGGGATACAGACTGGAGAGTCAACCTATTTGTCATATTTAGCATGAACGTCTGTACAATATATGAGGGAAATCCATTCAGAAGATGTTGAGATATAGAGTGCCGCAAGAAATGAGTCCTAACACCCAGAAATAAGTTAAAGTTTTTGCACTCTGGTTCCCTTGTCTTGAATTCAATGAGTTTTTTTAACGTAATTTAGGTTACATGCCTGAAATAAGGTCTGTGTTTACCGCAAGAGATTTTCACAGTTTGCTCTCTGATGTATAATAAGTCTGTAAAAAGCCCCACATGGAGCATTTTTCGAACACGGAGACTCATACCTCAATAGTGCAGATGTCTGCTTGAGTTTCGTTGGAAATGTGAAGTATGGAAAGCGTTTGTCGCAAGTGTCTTGCAGTTTAGCAAACTACGTCTTTCCAACTTGACTTCTACTCGTCAGCGTCTGCAGGACGTAGTATGTGTGTGTCCATTTTTAAGGCGGATTTTAGTTGCAGACTGTTCTGACTTTCCAACGTGTATATCGATCTGTTTATAGTAAACCAGGGTGAGGATAACTTCTGGGTTAGCCTTCAAAAATATGTCATCCCTGGCGCTCTGTATTTCACTGGATGAGTCAAAATCTTGACCTAATGGCGCTAAAGGAATGTCATGAGTCTGTCAAATCCAACTGTCTCATTTAAGCATTGACAGTTTGTACCAACTGCCAAATAAAGCGGCACAATTAAATAAAAAGTGGTTGTAAGAACGTAAATACAGTACGTTCAGATAATGTCCATTACAACCTGCTCATGTGATCTCATTTGCATTTGTTTGTGTTACTGGGTTTACACTGTATGTCGTTAATTACCCATCCAGCAGAAGCTTCCCACTGAGTGTTCAGTCGTGCAACCGGTCTGCTCGAGCTCTCAAACACTTCCTGAGCGTAAGCGCCTCGTCCCTCCGCACTATCTGCTGAGCTAAGACCAAGTGAAAAAAGGGGCGTAAAAGGAATAGTAATTAAGCCACCAGATAATCCTGACGACAGCAGCAAAAATGGCCATTCAGCTTATGGCCAGTAATTGTGGTCGGGACACTCTGACCTTACTCATGCGCAGAGTGACTAAGAGGAACGGGGGGTGGGGCGCAGTATCTGTCCCATGGGGGGAAAAAATGTCTCTGCTCATGTAAAGAACATATATGTGATGGACAGGCCCGAGTTAATGTTCCTGTAGAGCTCACCTGCTAGCACAGGTTCACCTAGAAGCTCACAAAGGCATATAATGTTGAAGACTGTTTTGTTAAAAGTATTGCAGAACCAATTATTATACCAAGTAATGTATCACACAAAAAAGGCCAAACTTACTGTTTTCAGCTTCTGAAATGCAAAGATCTGATGCTTTTCTCTGTTTTGTATCTTGTATCTCTGTAACTGTTGCTTCGCAGATAATGTTTCCCGAATGGTGAACATGATAGATCTCGTCTTCATGCTATTTCATACCAAAGTAATTTCCCCGGCTGGCCACACAGCCTGAGACCTTCAAAAAGTTAAAATCCAAAAAAGACGCACCAAACTCACTATCGACCAGGGACACACCCTTATTTCTCCCACTGGTAATATATTATAAACAATCCATGTTTAAATTCAGCAGGAGGAGCACTTGTTAGTTGTCAGCCCTGCTGGAAAAACCAGCACAGACCAGCATGATTTCCATCATGCAGGGAACACCTGTGCCTGAATCCTGTTCAATCAGCATCCTGGTTTGCCACATCTGTCAGGTGGATGGCTTATCTTATTGGATTTTAACAAATGTGTGCTCAAAATTAATAATTTGTGTACATAAAGAAGAAAACCATTATAAAACTGTTTACTTCCACTTGTGAGAGAAATGAGAGCAAAAAACAAGTGTTGCATTTATATTTTTGTATATTTAGTGAAGTTTATTTGCGGTGCCTTCAAATGACAAAATCAAAATCTTGCAGATTTGAAGCTTGTGTTCAATAAACTTGGTGTGCTGTGACAACCTCACTGACTCTGTGTCCTGTATCGGGCTTTCACAGCCAACTCCTCCATATACTCTGCAATATGATATAAGTTGTAGACACATCCCAGCATACAAGCACCAAAACACAACATATGCTGGTCTGTGCTGGTTTTTCCAGCAGGAAGCAGCTGTTTGGCAGCAGAGTCCTGCTGCGTGTTCGGCTAACGGAGCTAAAGGAACTGAAGCTAAACGCACAGCGGGGCAGAGGAACAACATCATCAACAACAACTTTCTGAAGTACTCCACCTGAGTACAACTAATACTTTCAACTATAGGTGATGATAACAAATGCAAAGAAACAACATTTGTTGTCAGACAGTTTACATCCATTCTTGGACAGTAAAAGTTGTTTTTCTGGATGGTTTCAGGAGGTTGAATCGCTTTTAGTCTTGATTGACGACAGTGATCGATCCAGAACACAATCACAGAAATACAGTCATGCTTTGTCAAGAGTAAGAATAAAGAAACATCGCAGATTGATTAACAAGCTTTTAGCATGATTTTTCTCTTTGCTGTAGAGAGTTTTAGTACATTTTTTTAGGGACTATTGACTCTTGAAAACAAGCGTTGTAAAATGCGCCAGGCTTTTGCTTTCTTCGTCTGTCAGTTCAACCTTGCCTTGAAGGTCCAGTGACATCTCTGTCTTTTACCAGGTGAGGAGCTGACCGAGCTCTGGTAACATCACACATCACGCTCAGGAGTTTTTCAGTGTCACATTCAGGCCCGATTTCATGTCTACAGCAGATTTTTCCTTTCCATAACCCAGGCACCCAGCGATGTACTGTCGAGTGCCTGTCAGTCAGCTGTTGTACAAACCACTTGAAAACAAGTGAAAGTGGATTGCCTATTGAGCTTTTCAAGATCGCATTGGGCGAAATGCAAATTACGTGCGAGCCTGGATGAAAAAAACAACAAACTCGCAGACCTATAGTGCTCTCATTTCCTATTATTAAACCCTGCAGGGAGTTCACACTGTCGGAAAACAGCTTATTGCAGATAGCTCGTCTCACCACCCCTCCCGCAAAACAATCACAAACCTTCCAACAATCAATTCTCTCAGGATGTAGAGAGCCCCATCCGTCCGTCCATACTGCAGGATGTTGCTACAGCAGTGCGAGTGTGAGAGCACACAGGCACCCAAAGAGCACTGACTCCTTGGCTCTGTTTGCGCCTCGAGCTGCTGGCGGGACGGCAGAACTCTCACCCGAGGGGGGCAGATGAGATCTCCATCAACATATCCCATCTCCTCCTCCTCCTCCTCCCATCATCATCATCATCACACACCCTTCACCCCAACCCCTCCCTCTTTCTCCCCTCCAGCTTTTCCGAGGTGTCTGGTGACTCTGGCCCCTGTTATCTCGCCCCTCCCTTCTGTGGAGGAGAGGAAGAGAGAGGGAGAAAGAGAGAGGCTGCAGCCCACTACCAACATGTCCCCAGAGGCCCCTTGCCTGCCTGCCTGCCTGCCTGCCTGCCCCTCCTGCTGCTCAGTACAGCTGTGGCTCAGCACCAGACCCTGACCAGCTGGGATCTCAACCCTGCCAGAGAGCCACGAGAAGAGTCACTCACAGTGTGTGAAAGCTCCTCGCCTCTCTCACTGACTCTTCATTAGGTGAAACACACAGACACACAGGCTCCAACTACAGCTGCCAAGCCTCTCCGCTGGTGCTGAGAAGATCCTTCTTTTTCCTGAGCATGGCCGTGGCACCCCGGGCCCTGGCGCTCACCCTGCCCCTGGTGCTCGCCCTGCTCAGCCCGGCCCCTGCACCCGTCTCGGGAGGCTGCCCGTCCGCCTGCAGGTGCTCCTTCGCCATGCTGCAATGCCTGGAGCCCGATGGTATCGCCAGCATCCCAGCACTGGCGATGCAAGAGAGCGAGAACGTGACGGAGATGTGAGTATGATGTGTGTCCCGTCTGCATGTGCCTCTTAATTAGCATGAGTGTATCAGATGCGCTGACTTGATAATGGTGGTTTGGGGAGCTTTAATTTATCTCTGATTGTGTTCTGATTATCACTGTGAGGTGGAGCTGAAGTTGAACTCCAGAAAGTAGAGTTCTTGCAGATGATTTTGCGTTTTGTCCAACTGTCTGGGAGAGTCTGCTGGTTAGTCCACCTGTTAAAATGTTGTTGTAGTCATAGAAATCACTCTTCAATCATTGGAAAAGTTTTGTGATCCAGTGACACAGAAGTTCCAGATGTATCTGATCGAGGTTGATGAACCTGTTTCTGGGGACAAAGACTATTCGGGACACGCTACCGATGCTGAGATGTAGTCTTAACTTTTGATTAGCTTGTACAAAATGCTGATGATCGGCTGATCATCAGCATTTTCCGATGATCTTTATCAGATACTTTCTGCCAGATTGACGATGAAATAAACAAGCTTTGGCTCCGATGCAACATCATCTCACACAATGTCCCACCCACAGCAATATCTGATCGGTAACACGTCCCGATTGATGGACTATAAACGCTACAATAATGTGAATGTGCAAAGTATCTCGTAAAGAAATGTATCAGATAAGTGTTGTGGAGAGGGGGTAGTGTTTTTTTGGTAGTAGATTTTTGTTTTTCAAATGAATATCGGTCCCAAATATCGGTATTCAGTCTCCTTGATTTCTAATCATTTGTATCGTTATCGGCCCTGAAAAAAGCCATATCAGTCGTCCCCTAATCTTTACATAATGTCCAATAAGATAAACTATTCTGCCACTTCGCTTGTAACATATGCTTCACTGCACGCTGCTTTCTTACAACCACATGATCTTTTTTTTTTGGTGGCAATCTCAGTGTGCAGAAAAATGTCAATATTAGTTATTCCGGCTGCTGTTACCAGTTTTAGTTTCAACCATATGGCGCCTAAATCCCGTTGGTGTTGGCGTAAGCAGCTCAGATGGTGACAGGTTCACCGGTACTTTAACCCACGTTTGTGCAGTTTGTTTGAACACAACCCCTGTGAGTGCAGCCTTCCTGTTGTCTCTTCGTGACAGAGACGACAGGAGTGTCTGTCCTTTAAAAAAACTATAGCCACTCATAAATGTTGGACATTATCTCAGTATGTAGTGAACCTGGTCGTCCTACTTTGACTCTGTCAGTCATTGTGCAGTTGTTTTTCATTGCTTTGACAAAGAACGAGTTCTGGTGTAGATGTATCTGTGGTTGTTTCTCATTATTTGTTACTCTAATTTGTGACACTATGTGACATTTTCTCTGTTTTCTTACCATGAAGAGAGTTTGTTCTCAGCAGACTTCCAACGCTAGCATAGTGTCTTTATCCATTTGTGATAAAAGACGGTGATGTCGCTCCAAAGTCTTTCATTCCGTGCTTTATATGCCGTGAGTCCCTGATGATCCTGGTGGGGAAAAAGGCACATTGTCTCTTTTTTTTTATCAGATTTGATCAGATCAGATTCCACTCTGTTTTCACAGTGTGCGGAGAGCTTCTTTCAGATTCAGCTGCTACTTGATGTAAAGTAATTCTGCTGCCATTTGAGATGCATTAGCATGGCAGTAATTTAGACATTTTAGTCAATGGGAAATCAATTATGGATTGCTGCTGACGTTTCTGGCACAGAGTGACGGGAACCGATGTCTTATCATCCAAAGTTTGGCCTCAGGCTCGTCAAAGAATCTCGTCTATTGACGCTTGTTTTGTGGAAAAACTCATGAAAAGCTCCAGTTTTTGTTTGTGTTTTTTTTTCTTCAACTTTCGTACAAACACTTCATAATCTCTGTGACTTGAATCCACTTTCTGCTAACGAGCTACTTTTGTCTCAGCTAAATGTTCTTTGAAAGCATTCATCACCACGTTCAACTATTAGAAACTCACCTTACAATAGTTTTTGTTTAAAGCCCTTGAAACTTAGTTTGAAATCGTTTTTTCTCCAAATGAAGTAAAAACTCTTCTACGTTTAGGTTTCTGCTCAGCTTCATCAGGACTGTGGAGCGTGATCAGGTTTAAGTCCTTGAAGTTATCATCGGTGCAAAGATCCTAAAACTCTAGAGCTGAAGCAGTTGTGTTAGAGATTTTGAGGCAGGCTGACTTTTTATCTGCTGCCACTGCAACAAACAAATGTCAAGATGCATGTTTACTGCGTTCTTAAGGTTCACAGATCCTCACTTCATGTACATGTACCATGTTGTAATCAGGGTGGAAACCTGAGACACAAGTCACTGAGTATTATTTCAATTTTTGAGGCTCCAATGTAAATTCCATTTCTGATGAGAGAGCTGACCTGCGTGTACCGCTGAGGTCGATCCGACCCAACTTGTTCCTGTCTGCTTTCTACAAGTGGTGCCCAATAGATGAAATTAAAAAAAAGATGGCTGATGATGTTGACTTGATGCTGCGGCTCGGAGGCTAGCTTGACGTAGGCAGTCCTGTACAGTCACACATGTCGTCCCCGAGGGAACGTGTCGGAATAAAAACCCATCAAAGTCGTCGCTCAGGCGAACTGAGACTTCTCAGTCGGCTGCAGCAGATGACTGTTATTTAACGCTGGCTTTTTGAAACTTTGGATGGAAAAAGAAGTGGAAACTGACCACCTGTGATTTAAAGAGGGCTGCTGTATTATTATGCAACCCACCATCAGCTCCAACATGGAAAAGTAAATGTCACTCTCTGCTCCACCACGCTGTTCTCTCTTTGTTCCTGTCCCCGGATCCGAGCAATTAGCACTTGTTAAGAAGGAACTACATTTCTTAGTGCTATTTCAGTGGAGCCAAGTCAATTTACCGCCGCTTTTTACCTCTATTCACCTATACGCCACTCACCTCCTCCAACCCCCCGCTCTTTATTTTTTCTCCTTCTCCCCCCCTCTCTCTCTTACCTCAGAGGTATTTCCTTGTACCTGCAGCTGAACATGTTTCACAGAGCTCAGGGTGAGGCTTGACATTCTCTCTCAACCGTTCAATCAATAAGTAAGCGGGCCTTTTCTCTGCTCCTGTTTGCCGCGGCGCTCTACATGCCAGCAAACAACAACACTTTGCCGTATTGGCAGTGCAAGAGAATACGGCTGATACGCGGAGCAAACAAGGGGCCATTAACTGTGGAACAGGGGCCGAAATTCATCATAGGCTGAGTTATAAATTCAATTTTGTGAATTGCCAGTCAATGCCCCCACCCGGGAACAATAGATGATATACAACCCACTTGGCTCAATCCGATAAGTAAGGCCGATGGGTGATCCTGGGCCCACCTGCCCTGTAATCACATTATTGCTGTGTGGGTCAATCAGACATGAATAAAAAGGTTTGTGTGCTCCAGCTGACAAACAGAGAGCTGAGAGGTTGAAACAATGCCGCGTGCTGAAAGTGGCCGTCATCAACTGGAAATTACTGCAGGTATTTTTTTTGGCACGTGCACTACAGGCTGTAATACTTGAGGGGGGAAAAAAATCTATATTTACTGATATATTCTTCCATCTTTATTCTTCTGCTTCACTACCTTCTAGTCTGGTCTAATCTTAATTCTGGTTAAGTGATAATTATTACAGTAAATTTCTCTCTAACCAGAAATGGCATCATACCAGGAGCAACAGTTGTTGCCACAGAGACCATTAAAAATACTGCAGCACTCGAAAACCAGAATCTGCTGCTGTGGTGTCTCAACTAAATGTATGTTAAAGGCATTTTCCACCACGTTATTCACAGCAGCTTGTGTTTAAAGTCTTTTTTGCCTTCTTGTTTGTTTTTGTGCAGTCTTGGAAACAAAAGTGACGTTAGTTGTCATCCATTATTCAGTTCAAGTGGTCGTCAACAGCAATTGGCTTTGCCCACAAATGTCCTCAGCGCTCCAGTTAACATTCAGTAAGTTTGGTGCCTTTACTGTCATCAGAGTTCGATGCAAATGTTCTGATTAGTCTGCAGCAGGTCTGTAAATCAAACACAAATGCAGAATTCTGTCATATGGAATAATTAAAAACAGCTCTGATTTTGTCTGATTGTAAAAATATGTTTGAAAGGCCTTTAAATGTCCCATACTGAGCTCATTTTCAGGTTTATACATGTATTTTGTGTGTGTGTATATATATATATATATATATTCACATGCATTAATGCATTAATGTTAAAAAAACACTATTTTTCTCATACTGTGCTATTCTGCAGCACCTCTATTCATTCATCTCTTTAACCACCTGCAGCCATGCTAGGGTCATGGCCGATGGCCGTGACTCCATAGTTGTGACATCATAACGTTACATTCTTGTACATAACCTCCACTAAAAAATGTTTTTTCGTATTGTTAATATGTTTGACGTTCGCTGTGCAGAAGGATGTGTAAGCGTGTGTATTCAATCTTTACACATTCATCTGCTGAAGGACAGTTTCCTTATGCTTAAACTTGACTTCAAGATGTGTTCGAACAGAAAGATTTTGAATACACTGATGAGTTGATGACATTCATTGATTCTGGATTTTTAAATGAGGGCAAAAGAGCAGACGTGTTTTTCCTCGGTGGAATTCAACCTATTGTGGAAAAAAACATAGAATATTTTTGCATATTAGAAAAATGTCTACAAGTTTGAAGAATAAAAAAAAGAAGCTCACAAGACCTCTGTAGCACACTCCAAGTTTTGTCTGTTTCCTGTCTTTGTCTTTTTCCTGCCCTCTTTTCCCCAGTGTTTTGTTTATCAGTTCCTTTGTATTTAAGATTTAAGCCTGTTTTTCTTCACTCTCTCTTGATTCGTCTGAGTCTCCTCCATGTCCTCTCTGTGTTCCTGCCTTCGTTCCCAGAGCTTCATTAGTTCTCAGATTTGCCTCTGCCTACTTCTTCTATTTTTGTTGGCTGCAAATATTGTTCTCTGGTTTACAGTTTGCTTTATATAAGCTCGCTAATTGTTTTTCTACCTTCCTACCTGGGGTTTTGTGCTTGGGTCCTTTTTGAAAACCTTGATCAAAAGGGTTTTTGAGTTTGCTATTAATAATAAAACAAATTAGGGTTTGTTCATTTATTTTGTGCAGTACATCAGTATTTCAAAAGTTGATGCACCTACGGGCCATTATTTCATCTCAGCAAACATTGTGGCTGATGATTATGAAATTCATAGGATTGCTTTGTGTGGTGAGTTATTGGTTCATTTAAGTAGGAAAATAAATCTTTCCCAAGGACATTATGACGTGTTCAGGAGAGGATTGAAGACATTCACATTGCTTAAACCATTATTGGTTGAATCGAGTCAAAGAAGAGTCCTCCTGATGGACAGTTTGCTCCAGCAAGATCCTTGGTAGGTCCTATCAAGCCACCTATTCAAACATCTCATGAAAAGAGCTGGCTGTCCTTGTGTTGAGTGTTGAATTGATCTACAGCTCACTAGTAATTCTGAGGTGGGCCGTGTCGTGGAAAAAGAATTTCCCCTCAACCTTGTCTGCCCAGCGTCTCTTCAGGCACTATTTTTTCCACATGTGCAGTGAGTTCTTATATGAGCTTGTGGGTTTTAGGGTCCCTGGACATCTCGGTTGGTTTTGTTATCGGTTATTAGTTTGTTTGGTGGATGTCAACGAGGTCAAGGAGAAATCTGTCTTTGTGCTCATTTTGGTCGGGGGCTCGTGTTCAATGCGCTGAACTGAAAATTAATTCTAATGCTGTCGTTCAGGCAATCAATTCATGAGAACTCAAGCATGCAGGACTTGTTTTACAGCATTTTATTGTTGTTTACTTAATAATGTGATGATAGTACCTTTTCTTGATCAACTATATACCTTTTCAGGTAGCTGGCTACCTACCTACCACAGTGATTTTCCCAAAACAACACGGCGGAGAAGAACATATTGTGTTTGATGGGAAAAGGTTGGCTTGCTGTATTGAGGCCGTTGTTACAGATCCCACTCCAGTTCTCACAAGACCCGCCCTATACCGCCCATGATTGGTTGGCTTCGTTGGCTGCATTCTCTCCGCTCGACTCAAACTGTTAATTCAGATTCAGATATAGATTCAGAATACTTTATTAATCCCCGGGGGAAATTGTTTAATTGTTTAATTCACTCAGTAGCTCTGGTGACGTCCGTTCTCCACAGTTTATGAGATGTAGTTTTCCGGGTAAACACACCGACCTCTTCAGCCTTTTGCTGCTCCTATCTGGGTCACTCATGCACCGTTTAGCTATATCGATAAACACTCTCTCTAAATACACTTTCTCTTACTTACAAGCCCACCATATTACATTTTTTCAACATTTCTGAAAGTGTTTCATTTGAGAAAGATGACGGTAATGACAATATAAACTTTTTTTACACTCTCAAGGTGGTTTTTGCCTTTTAAAAGAAAAAAAGTTGGGGAATGGAAACACCTTTTCAGAATACGTTTTAATGCAGCAAACATTTAACTTGTGACTATTGAACTATTTCCATTTGGGGCGATCTGAGGAGATAAATAGATTAATAGATATAATTCCAAGATGGCATTTCTTGTTTGGCACAACAACTGGTTTTGTTTACAGTTTGTCAACTTTGCTTCTATTCTGTTTGTTGCAGTTCGATATTATAAAGCCTAAACTACCAACATCTCCAGTTAGAAGTCCAGTTTATTTGTTCCTAAACAGTTGATAGAAATTCATCTAATTCACATTTCCTGTTATTTTTTTTATTTTTTTTGCAATATATAATATTTTTGCGTTACTAAATAAGCTTTGACATGATTTCCCAACACACTTTTTTACGTATATTGTTTTTAACCTGTTGATACAAAGTGTATGTGAATCATTTTTAAGTAAAACAAATCTCCAAATTTTCCTTTTCAGATTATTCCTGATTGTACTCGGTTTATTCTTCTTCTCTATACCTGCACTGTTCTCACCTCTTTTTTGTTACCGCTAACCTGTTTGAATCCCTGCTTATTATCAAAAAAAAAAAAAAAAAATCACTTTAACCATGGTTTCGACTCCCACTCACTCCCATGGTCGCATGTTTTTCTACCCATCCTCCTTTTTTTCATGTTGTTTTTACCAACTCTGAATAATGGTGCCTTTGAATCGGGGTTAATGGTTTAAGTAATTATCCGCTAAGAGTATTGACACAAAGGTTACACAACGCATTTCAGCCTTTTGTTGTTTTAGTGGATTTTTTTATCGTCAATATATTGTCATTTATGTGCTTCAGTTTCAGTAAAGAGTTGAGAAAAACATTTTGTGGAATTTACTGTATCAAAGCTGCTCACATATGAAAATATTCAATCAGTGTTTTTTTGTTCCACCTCATCTGTCAAACTGGAATTCCTTTAATGATAAATGCAAAAATTGATAAACTCCTCTGTTTCATTAATTGTAAGTTCCTTGTTGAGGAATTCATTCACTTGTTTTTAGTATTTTTTCCTTTTTCATATAGTTTCTATATCTATCTTTGTTTTTTCACATTCAGCGTAGGCTTGGCTGAATATCAACGCAACACAGCAAAAGGCTGAAGATCACAGCAAATTATATGTCTTTAAATTGCAACTCTCTCTTTTTCTCTTTTTCCTTTTTTTTGTTTTATTAACCAGCTACATAGAAAACCAAACGGGCCTGGAGAACATAACAGAAATTGATCTTGTTAACTACCGGGAGCTGAAGAACCTGTAAGTAAAGCTTTTCTCTTGGCCTGTAAGACAAACAGTTCGCACGTTCATGCTCACAGGTGGAAGATTAATACATTGTTATATTGCTTTTCTGCACTGTACTGAGCGCTGTTTGTTCTGCTTCTGCATTTCTCAATAAACAGTGTCATTCCATACAAACAAACACACATAGTTGGATTAAATATCAGAAGTATATCTGCTATCTTTTGCATACTAATTCGATAGAAGTAATATGTTGTGTCCCTGGAACATGAAGGTTTATAGCTAACAAACTTCTGACATTTTGGTTCACAACATATAAATAACGTGATAACCATTTAAGTAATTTTCAAGGTTAAAATGCCAAAAAAATCACTGCTTTTTGTTTCTTAAATGCAAATATATTTCCAGGAAAGTAGATTAAAGATTTGTTGAGTTTTGGACTTACAGTTGTACAAAACAAGCAACATGCAAACATCAACTCTGGTATTGGGAAAGAATGTTATTCACAGCTTTCTGACAAGAGACCCAAAGAAAGTTGTCAGATAAATTCCAATAACCAAACCTTGCTTTAATCTATCTCACTAAAGCTTCAGTATTTCTGAGTTTAAAGACTTTATTCCTATCAAAATAAACTGTGATGTTCATTGTGCTTCCTTCCCGTCTCCAGCACGGTCACATCATGTAAGCTGAGGTTCATCGCCGCCAACGCTTTCCAACTCAACCTCAAGCTCCAGTATGTGTAAGTGTCCTTGTCGATACAGAGGGATTGTCTTGCCCCTCGTCATGTTGCGACCTGTGTGCGAGTCGGCCTGTTTGTCGCTGTCCGTCAGGGCTCAGACAGCCTTTTAATACCACACGTGTCACATGAAGGGAGGGCTACATTTCTGCAAATCACAGTGACTCATTCTCTGGTCCAGGTTGGTGAATCACTCATCCCCAAATCTGGTAAACATGCGAGCTCATTTTAGATGCTGAAGCCACAGATTGCATCCATTAGAAGTCTTTCTTTAAGGATCCAGTGATAAAAATGAGAACGTTTAGATAAATTAGCGCACTGTATTGATTCTACTTGCTGATTTTCTCAGTTTTATATATTTATACATTTAGGTTCCTTTGATTTATCTTTTTGAAGACGTTTTTTGGGACATTTTATAGATTTAACAGCAGATTAATGTAGATTAATCTGTATTTATAGTGAAAATAGTGTTGATGTGCAGCCATTAAATCAATTAAATCTGCTTTCACTGACAATAAACACTTTCTTCTTCAACAATCACTGAGAAAACACGTGAACAAGCAGCCTGGTAGTTACATTTGCAACATATTTTTAAATTTTTCAGCTACACAATCTCTGAACAGTTATTCATAATACTAAGACTGGAGCAATCAAATCTTTTCTATTCATCAGCAGCTGACCCTTATCGCCACCATCTTGTCCTTGTCGTCCCTCTGAGCCTGTGCTACATGTCTGATGTTGTTTATGTAAAGGACAGGCGGGTTTGGAGGATCAGGGATGGAGGGGTGGTGGTGGTGGTGGTGGTGGTGGTGAGGTAGGCTGGGTGAGCTCGAGAAATTGGAGAAGACATCCACCAGTCACCTTTTACTCGCTCACTTTGGCGGATTATCGACAACTGATGCATAATAAATACACTCCACTAAGGGTCCATTATCACTTAATCAATATTCCACCGTGGAGGGAGAGGGTGGGCCGGGGCTGGGCTGGTGTGTAAGGGGGGCTCATGTGTGACAGACGTAATTCTGAGATTACGATGGAACAGATTACAACCAAAACGAAGCAGAGGACGCCGAGGCTCGGACCACTTTTCTTTTCTCTCCTCCTGCGCTCATCTTCAGCCACGATCATCCTGGAACTCAATTGTCAATTTCATAAAAAACTGCATGGTTTCTTAAGAATGGTAAAAAAAGAGAGAAAGTGATCTGCTATTCCCGGCTCTGCTCTCCCCCCCCGTGGGCCTCGGACAGGAATCGAGCTGGTAATGGATAAGCCCCAATGGCTAACCCATCTGACATGAACTTTTGGGAGCAAGGAAAACAAATAATTGAACCCTTGGCCCTGCCAGACTGAATATGTATTGGCTTCCATGTGCCGGCTCCCCAGTGTGGCTTTTTGTCATCTTCTGCAGGAGGTTTATTTACAGCCTGGTCCCGTCGCTGTCTGAGGGTCATGTGAGAGCCACTGTGGTGATATCTTAGTGGCCTGAGAGCATCGACAAAACGATATGTAGCCTTAATCTGTTATCAGTTTATTATGATGGCCTGACATACACAGTTTTAGATGTAAGATTACTTTAATCACATTAGCGTGTCAATTTTTTTGGAAGATTTTCAAGACAGAGTCACAAAGAGGCTGTTTATGGCTGCACATTTTAACTTAAAGTCGTTGCCAATTCAAATTCGCTTTGGAAAAGCTTGTTTTTGGTAAAACAGCATAATGGGCCTGTCGAGCAGGGCTGTGGCGACCGACCATCGTGTGTTATCAGTGGTGAAGGGATCACTAATCTGCACCTTTTGCTTAGAAGTTTAAATTATTTCAAATTCACTCGCCATTGTTCGCTCGCCAGGTGCGCAGTAGCACAGAATTATGGTTTAGCCAGCGACGCATCTTGATGTGATCAACATCTTAGAGTGTGTTTAAGTCATGAACGGAAAGACTTTGGCTGTAATGTCCGTTCACACGTTCAACAGACTGTCTGCCGTTTTCCCTCCTTCTCGTAGTCCAGCGTAGTCCAGTTTTTTTCGATGGGAAGAAGTCGCCTATCAGTTGAACTCAGCTGCTTTTCCCGCCTTCTTGCACGGGGTACCAAGTCCACGACGCCGCCGACGCCTTTGTCACACAGCGGGCATGTTTTCATCGTGGAGAAACAATATGCGGCTCAGTCGGAGACAGAGGGCGGGTTTGTAAGAAAAGCTGTAGGCTCATAAAAACGTTACAGTCTCAATGCTAGCATGCTAACGGTGTTATGCATGTTTAATATTTACCATTTTCTTAGTTTCACATGTAGCAGGCTGATATTTGCTACTGAGCGCAAAACATAAAGTACAGCTGAGGTTAATGAGCATTGCATTTTTGCAGGTGTTTGGTAATAAACCAGAGGATTGGACTTGAAAGTGGAATTTGAAATACTAATTCTGGACACTATGGACATCTGTACACATCAATCTTATAGCTGTCAAAATTTTATGAAAATCCAAAATCTGTTGGTTTGCACGAGTGGAGAAGTGGGATTCATCCTCTGAAGATCGTGAGTGTTGATGCAGCATTTCACAGACATTCATAGTTAACTTTCTATCATAAACTTATCAAAGTCTTCCAGCCTGCGTATCTCAGCAGCTTCCTTCTACCCAGAAGTGTTTGTGTCTCTGGACTAATCACCTAATGTACCGAGCACCGAGGAAACACTGAGAGGTGCGCTGGAGGTGTTTGTGAGTGTAGCTCCTGGCTGGCGTGAAATATTCTCGCCAAGGTAATTGATCAGAACCCATTTGGATGCATTAACATTTTCCTCTGAGAGTAATTCAAAGCAGGTAAGCATTGCTCTGAAAAGTGAGCAATCAAATCACAGCGTGACTCAACTGCAGAGCAGGACGAGCAACGACAAAGACAAGAACATTTTTACATTATTTTTGACTTTTCTTTTGTCTGAAATTATTTTATTTTCCCCCCTGAAAGATTTTAACTCTTTTTCTTTAAGCAACATTTGAGCAGACAGCTTGAATGCAAATATAATTTAGAACAAAGTCGAATATTGACGTTTTTTTTTAATCTGTTCAGGTGGTTAATTCCGAAAAAAAACAGCTACTGGTGCCGCTAGAAAAATCAGCAATAGTACGATTTGTAGAGGTTTTCCCGACTACACAGGCGGCGGATGTATCGTAAAAATAAATCACCTATAGGAAGCTAAAAACACGCGTTCATAACCTCATTTGTCTTCTCTCTTCGTTTCACAGGAACCTGGCATCCAACTATCTGGAACACATTTCCTGGAGGGTGTTTCATTTTCTCCCACTGCTCAACCTGTGAGTCTCTTTAATAA
>CAEMYA010000169.1:1143329-1167071 GCA_903131615.1 Diplodus sargus | reverse complement strand
GTGACAGGAAGTCCCACTCCCGTTGTCAGATGGCGGACGGAGACGCTGCGCTCCAGCTTCTTAACCCAGGTAGAGAAGAAGTTGTCATTCAGATTTTGATGAAATAAGATTTTTTTATTCTGCACAAACACAGCTTGTTTTCTTTGTGGTCTTTTTCTTGTCTGCTGAAAAAAATCTTTCAAATTTAGTTTGAATGTTCGTTTGTCTTTAAGAACGAAGCGGGTTTTGCTTCTACACATCGTCCGCTGTCCAGTCAAAACCACGTATTTCCAGATTTGGTGTTTTGATAAAACTAAATGAGGGAGCGGTTCTTGCTTAGACATTCTCCTGTTTCTTAAAGTGAAACTCTCGCCAAAAGGCAACCGAGGCTTTATTTGCGATTGAATATGAGTCAAACCTTGGTGTAAAAGCATAATTACGATGAAAGAGGCGCAGGCTTGAGGAGCGGTCCGCCATTACTCTCCTGCCTGTTGGGTCGCACTCGGGGATCGACACTTTTTGTCTGCCAGAGCCGGAGGTGCAGCAGCAACCATGAGTCGTTCAAAAACCTTCTTTTTAGTAACAAACAATGTTCTCAATGCTCGTGTTCAAGTGTAGAGACCCTGGTGATACTACGAGCAAAGTTTCATGTTGTGTCGAGTCTTCTTAGTGTTTTAAAAATAGAGATTTCGATGCGAGTGTAAAAGTGCCCGTAGCACTCCCATTGAAAATTAACTTGCCCAAAACGAAACTACGGTAAATCTTAAAAGTGCCTCTTTCATCATAATTGTGCTTTTACACGAAGGTTTGACTCATATTCAATCGCAAATAAAGCCGGTTGCTTTTTGGCGAGAGTTTCAATTTAAGCCAAAAAAACTACATACAAAGTCCTTGAATAATCCCAAAAATTGCCGTAGCCACAAAGCTGGAAACATGGCTGTTTTTCTTGGAATGAAGAAAGAAAAGTGGTTTTGACTTGACAGCGACAGTTCCTCAAATCAGGGAGCTGAGACCTGCTGTCCTCCCAAAACATCCGTATTTTCCTTCCCCTCTTCTATTGATGCTTTCAAGCAATGCACTTTCACTCTCTGGCTTTTAATCTGGTGTGACTGCTCTCTGCTTGTGTCTGTTATTTGTCTGCGGCCGCATGTTGTAAGACCCGGCTGACTTTGTGTAGATTTTTGTAAAAACATACTCTTTTATTTAGTGTAATTTAAATCCTTTATCTGTTTTTCTCGCTGTGCTGTAAAGCTCTTACGGGACTCTTACGGGATTTTGTTGCCTAAACCACCAGGAAAAGATCACGGCTGGAAATTGTCCCAAAGTCTCCATAAATATATCCACGGGTGTCATCTAATCTGAATGACACGTATTTCACAAATGTGAACGCAGCAGTAGTTTGCAGGAACGTCGACTGCCGACGTTCATTCCCTTCCTGTCCAGGAACGCCACTCTTGATTAAGAATTATGGATCCTACATGTTTAAATAACAGTTTCGCCTCACAAACCACTGGTGTTTTTTTCCAGAAAGGTCCGGCAGGGTCAGATAAAAACCTTGTGGCGCACCAACTCTAGGCACATCAGGCAGCCCTGCTCCAACCTGCGTGTGCCTCTAAGTGATCCGCGCTGTACGGCGCTTCCACACTAACCGCCTCTGCTCTTTGTGTTCCCTGTCGGCTGCCGCAGGAGTTCATTTGGGGCTCCACATTAGAGCTGGTGCTTTACCTCACCAACGTTTCCTCCAAAGACAACCTGCACAACCTGACTTGCGAAGCCGAGAACCAAGCTGGGCCCGGGGAAGATGTGGTGCAATTGGACATTGAGTGTAAGTGCCTGCAAAATAAAAAAAAAAATAATAAAAAAAACGCACTCCTGAAAGCGCACAGGGCTCAATACGAGTCGTCGGGCTTAATGGAGGTTAGGCCGAGAGCACACTGGGGCCATTTTTCTGGTGCAGGCAGGGTGGACAGCCAGAGAAAGGAAAAATGGACCGCACTGATTTCTTCTAAATGCCCCCTCTACAAATACGAGTATGTACCCACCATGCTTCTAATGGAGCTCTTTGTCATCTGCCACTCACTCCTGCGACTGGCGAGAAGTGTTAAAATAATACGAGTGAAGTGCTGCCGGTATGGCTTGCCATTTAATATGGGGATACAATGAGAGGACAAAAGAGAGGGAACTTACCTCGCCTTGCTCTTAAAGAACACCTTCGCCCCACACAGACTCTACTTCTGAATTGCAGCTGCAGCTTGACCCCGAGAGGTTTCCGCTTTTGTTTTCCCCCCCTTTCAGATGCATTAGTGCATCTGGAAGTCGAGGAACAACCCGAGGAATGACAGCACCCAGCGGTCCCACACGAAAACAGATTTGGATGCATTAGTGATACATTACTGAAAAAAAAAAGTACTGCCCAAACAATATCGTATATCACCGACTCAGTGACACTCATGAGAAAATAAAGCCAAAAAGGAGCGTTGGGGGGGGGGCGATCAGCTGAAGCCAAATGCACAAGCATCAAGGGACAGATAATGAACGTCAGGAAAATGGGGCTGATAACCCGCGCTAAGATCTGATTTGAGCCTGCGCTAATGGACTTTTCCCTCCTACTCCGGAAAAACCGCTTCGTCTGCAGTGATTGGCAGCCTGTAAATGCGTTAGTGCAGCTAATCTATCAACATCGGCCCCCCTGGTGGACGGACACTCGTTAACCGCTAGCCCTTTAATTACTCTTAATTACCTCCCAGAACAGTGGGTGTTTACTGCTGAGTGGCTCTCTGTGCCATTGATTCACGGCCCTCGCGTGGCTTCGCTCTCATATCTCAACGCTTTTTTTTGCAATGTCATTTTTTCTAACCTGAAAATTATCGGTACAAACCATCCAAGTGGATATTTTATCTGCAAAGGTTCCAGTGTATACGTCTACTCGGACTGATTTTAATTTCCTGTATTTGCCTCATTTCTGTCCATTGTCCAAATCTGCTCATTAAACACAATTCCCGCCTTCCTTTCAACCCCCGCAGTGAAATAGCTTGCGTTCGGTGCGTCGAGGTCTCTAACTGAAGATTAGTTAAATGTGATAAACAGCGCTGAATCTCACTCAGTGTAACGGACTTGAGCGGGCCCGCGCTGAAGAGAAAAAAACGCCTCAGTGTCTCCTTAGCGCAGCACTTTTTCCGAGCCTGGGTCGCAGGTTAAGAGCAGCAGAGTACCCTGTGCAGCGTGAGGGGGGGTCTCTGCACTTGAGAGTCGTGTTCGATCTAAATGAGGCCATTTCCTGTAACTTTGCGTCCAGCGGGCACTTCCAGGTAGCTTCTGTGGTCGGGGGGCGGAGGCACGACGACGACCAGGATACATTATTATTCATAGCGGGTCAGCACAGGTTTGCAGCACAGATGGAGGACGGAGCATCGATTCATGGAAACTCAGAGTTGAACCTGCAGGGCACTTTAACAACCCTTGACTTTATGTTACACATGATGCATGATCAAAGTGCACATTAGGCATATAATCGTAGCGTACGGGCTTGTGCATGAGCATTTCTCTGACCATTAGTTGACCTGTATTAAGTGGTGGAAAGTCAGAGGTGGAAAAAGTGCATCTATTCTTTACTCAAGCAGAAGTAAAAACAGACTCTGGTTAAAGTAGAAGTACTGATTTAACTTCAACTCCAGTAGCTGTAAGAAAGTACAGCCTCACCGAAGTATAGAAGGAAGAAGTTTGCCAGCCATTTCTGTGCAAAGCTGACTGAACCTCACGACATATTAACATAATTCAAAGACTATTAAACTTCAAGGTAGAATCAGGAGGTTTTGACTGGGCTGTTCGTAAACACACCAGAAAGATAGTTGATTGAATCTCATTTTCAGGAACAACATTTTGGGTTGCTAAAGCGCCACGAGCAGCGACAAACTGAGAAAATAAGAAAATCCAAGCAGAGGGCTTCAGGGACTCGTACAAAAATACATATTTTCCTCTTACCCGTAGTGTAATTTAGCCATCTGGATTGTTTTGGTGTGGACTGCCATGTTTAGAGACTCGTCGGCTCTGGAGATGTCGTCCTTCTCTTAAACATAATGAGAGGAGATGGTTCTCAGCTTGTGATGCTCAAAGTGCTAAAACATAATTTTAGAAAACAGCGTCGCCTCTTTCCTCAAATCATGACTTGGTTACTCGAGAAAATCCACAAACCTTGTTGATCGCACTTTCATGGCAGAAGTACATCCACAAACCAGATCACAGCACATAAACTGTTCTGAAGAGGAGCTTTAGCCTGTTTATTTACCTTTGGACAGAGCCCTTGTGTCCAGCATTTATGTTAAGCTAAGCTAATTGGCTGCTGGCAGTAGCTTCATATTTGAGTTGTATTAAACCTCAGCTCCATAACTGTGGGCAAGAAAACAGGTGAGTTTATTTCCCCAGCTTCAGTTTTCACTTTCTAAGTTGACATTCAGTCAGAAAAACATGTGAGGAGCAGCGGACCAGCGTGCAGCTGAACATTTGTTGAGGAGGAGTAATTTTCAGTTACTTTTCTGCTGCATCTTTTCTTTAACCTCCCCTGAACTCAAACATCTGCCTCTGCCCAACAGTTCCAGTCAAAATCCTCTTCCTGAAGGACGCAGTGCAGCAGCACCACTGGTGCTTCCCCTTCGCTGTGGATGGTAACCCTGAGCCGAACATCACCTGGCTGTACAACGGCAATGAACTCAAAAGATCGCCCTTCACATACACCCAGCTCATCCCTGACTCGGATGACGGATCGGTGAAACACGGCTGCCTCTTCCTCAACAAGCCCACCCACATCAACAACGGCCAGTACACTCTGATCGTGGAGAACAAACTGGGAAGGGACGAGGCCACGGCCAACGGGACGTTTATGGACAACCCCTTCGGGTTGTTCGATCCTGAGGGGATAATTCCCGGTGAGTTCCTGAAACTACATCGCAGCTGCAGAATGTTTTTTCCGAGCAGCATCCCATAACGAGCAGAGGAGGCCATTACAGGGCAGCCAAAAGAGAAATCTACCTGAATAACTTATGATTTTAACACTGGTTGTTCCAGCATTAAAACATTTGTTTGATTTATATGGTTACTTTCAAATTAAGTGAAGAACAACCTGATAAATTGATGAATCACTTTTCCTGATAATGGCATCTAGAACTAAATAAATCATTGTATAAATTATAGATAATTATAAGTACATAAAACACATAATGATCTACAAATCACCAGCAAAGTCGTCCTGGTTGACTTCTAATGGCAGAAAGCTGAAAACCACTCATTCATTTCTGTTTCTATTTGTTACCATTCATGTAAAGTGGTGCATCATCCTAAAAAAGTCACAAATTCTGCTGAATTCTTGCCGGAGAAGTCACAACTAGTCTCTTAATGACAAACCAGAGACAGCAGAAAAGACTTAAATCATTAAATTTAAAGCAAATAGACACATTTTACCTTTAAATGTCCCATTCGCCCTTAAAAAGTGAATAACTGGTGTGTTTTTTTTCTTTCTTTCACAAATGTCCTTTTCTAAGTGTTCGCTGTTTAATATCTTGCAAAATAACATTTTTTAAAATCATTTTTGGGTCTCAGAAGATAAATATAAAATGCATGTCCTGCTGAAAATACAGTGTGAATTCTGGAATAAACAGATATTGCCTCACCACGAGTCAGCATGTTGAAAATATTAAAGTGTGGCGAGGAGGATTTGAACCACTCGACCGTGGGATCATGATCTACTTACTCAATCCACTTTCCCACGTGGCAGCAGGCGTTCGGGTCTGAGACAGGGATGCTTTTGCTCTCCATGATTTGTGACCACAGGTGTGTTTGTTTTCTCTCCTCCTACACGCTTCAGTCGTCATTAATCCAAGTAAGTCTTCGAAAATGTTTGAAAAGATCTTTGCACGGACTTGACACGAGGTCCGTCTCGAGTCATTTCTCTTCAACGTATCGTTTCTGCTCCTCAGCTCCGACGGACGATTCGGGCATGAACGTCACAGAGAACCCGGAGAGTCGAGTGTTTGTGGTACGTCATCGCTCCCGATGCAAAATGTACCGATCGCTGATTGTGAGCGAGCGTATCTGTGTGTTAACCTGCTGTGTCTCTGTTTGAACAGGTGTCGGTGGCTGTGGGCCTCGCTGTGTTCGCCTGCACTTTCCTTCTCGTCATGATTTTGGTTATCAACAAGTGTGGCCAGCACTCCAAGTTCGGCCGTAAGTCATCATATCATGCTTAACTTGTTTAGATGATTAGAGGAAAAGTTATGTTGGGAAATACACTTATCCTGTGACTTGCTGAGAGTTTAATGAGAAGATTGATACCACTCTTATGTATGTACACTAAATGTAAAGCTAAGGAGCCGTCAGGTG
The DNA here is from genome assembly GCA_903131615.1 of Diplodus sargus. Taxonomy (NCBI): domain Eukaryota; kingdom Metazoa; phylum Chordata; class Actinopteri; order Spariformes; family Sparidae; genus Diplodus; species Diplodus sargus. The sequence continues at coordinate 1,160,720 of CAEMYA010000169.1, read as the reverse complement.
ACGCCATTAGCTTAGCATAAGGTCTAGAAACAGCCAGTATTTCTCAAGCTCAGTAATGAATTTATTACATTCAAGTCAAGTTGTGGAAGCTCAGGATGTCACTGGTCTCAAAATAATAATTCGTGCATGTAATTCAGGGTAAAACCAAATGTTTTTAATGCTAAGCTAAGCTAACCAGTCACTGGATCTAGCTTAATGTAGCCTTCACAGAGCACTCTTTTAATCAGCTATACGTAAATGAAAAAAAGAAATCTTCAGCAACTCAGACTCGTCAAAGGTTCACCCGCAGTGTCAATATTTCCTGGAAACAACAGGTTTCGGAGTTTTCAGGAAAAAGATATTTGTTGCAGAGAATGAAAGTCAAAATCCCACTTCCATATCTCTCCGTGAAGAAAGGAATCGATGACAGCGTCTGAGCCCAGAGCCGCGGTCCGAAGACGTATACGTGAACCTGAACGAGCCGCAGTCAAAAAACATTCTGCCAAATTATTGTTTCAAACCCGTGATGGATTCTGTCAGGGCTCTCGCAAGGTTGCGCGGCAGAGACGGACTAATATAGGATTTCCACTGAGTTGTACCTTCGCACGCGGGCAGCCGCTGTGTCGGCCGCGCTAAAGTGCCTTAATTACTGCGCGAGAATGGCGGCAGAAACCTCCCTTGGCCACCGCCACGTGGTGAGGGCCATTAAAGAAGATGGATGGACGGACGGACGGATGGATGGATGGATGGATGGAGGAACAGCTAGACGTGATATAGCTCTGCTTGGACCCCACCCCCGACACACACACACCCACACACACACACACATCTGCCCCTTCTCACTCTCAAAGTGCCTAAGTGGGCCTGATTGCCTAAGTGGACCCTGCTCTCTCTTTCCTTCCCTCCATCGCCTCCGCGCTCCCTCTTTGTTGTTCCATTTTCTACCGTGTTGGACTCTGGGGGTTCTGCGGTTTGCCTTGCTGAGTGGGGTTTTACAATTTGGGCCCCACTTGTTTGGCTTTTAATACGCACCGTAGCCTGCTAACCGTTCAGGCTTTCTACATGGTCATTTTTGTCTTCACTCCTGATTGCTGCGTGGCGGCTGATGATGGCGATTATTAGAGCTTGTCACCATGGCACCAGCAAAATGTGCGACAAAGTTTGCAGCGGAGAGCGTCGCTTTTCCTTCGAAAGGGATAAAAAATGGGTTCTGAATTGCTCCTGTTGATGGCCACTACAATCACTAATAGTTGGGGGCTGATTAGGTGTTGCTTATCATCTGCATCCTTCCCCCCCTGTTTCATTAGGTTCATCAGTTCTGGGCACGGAGGACGACCTGGCCGTGTCTCTTCGTTTCATGAACTTCGGGACCAGCCCGCCTTCCTCAGACGAGGACTCGGGTTTATCGAGCTTCGTAGAGAATCCGCAGTACTTCTGCGGCATCATCAAGGAGAAAGACATGTGTGAGTGTCAGTTCTGAGCTCTTCTCCACTTGTCACTGATTCCACATTCATGCCTACTCCCCCAGATTTACTCCATTGTTGGTGCCATTGCCTCTCTTCTTAAAATCTTTATTCATGTCTCTTATATTTCAAGTGGCTTTGATGCTGCCAGTTACAATACGCACAACAAAGTAAACTGTAATTAACTGTTGGTACAAACGAGGCAATGTTTCAATGTTTTTAAACCATTTTTTTTTATGTATTTCATGATCAGGCGTCCAGCACATCAAACGGCAGGACATCGTGCTGAAGTGGGAGCTGGGCGAGGGAGCGTTTGGGAAAGTCTACCTGGCAGAATGTGCCAACCTCAGCCCCGACAGTGACAAGATGCTGGTCGCTATCAAGGTGAGCAGTTAAACCGTGTCAGCTGTCAGTGTGAAGCCTCACAGGCCGGCCACACCGGGTGCGTTAGCAGCACGTGTGCGTCGCGTTACGTCTTGCTTTTCATTTCACCGCCATGTCAACGACCTATAGACGGTCGTATCGACATCACGCCAGCGTTTCACTGCAGTTTTCATGTCTGTTTCTGTAGAATATCTCACAGACACGAAGTGAATACACACAACAGGTGAAACTTTTTCCTCTGCACTCTCTTCCTTCCCTTTCTTCTCCTGGTTTCTCATTCGTTCAAGGAAAATCACGTCATCATACGTGTTGATGATTATGACATTTTTGAGCAACAACACTTTTTCTACAGCTTTTTGAAAAGTCATTTCATTTTCAGTGCAATAAAACAAAATAGAAAAGCAGAACCTTCATTTTTTTAATAAAGATAAAAAAAAAAACATATTTAAAGCTGCTATGAGGAACTTTTTTTGTGTTGATTCTGGCGCCCCCTGTGGACAGAAGCAGCAAGAGCACCACCGTCCTCGTCTTAACAAAGCAAGTGAACCAAAGACGCAACGTACATTGTAATTTTAAAGTTCAGACATGGCGGTTTGCAGGATGCATAGCGACAAGATGATCCATCCATTTGTGGCTTTGAAATATTAATAACTATGAAGAAAAGGTTGTTTTAGTAACGCTACTGTTCAAACACCAAGGTTACATGTAAGAAACAGATTTGGTTACTTGGTAATTGTCATTTTGTTCAGCTGTAACTTAAGTTTGTATTGTAATTCATAATAACAAACAAACAGCAAGGTTGGTATGAACATGTACATCGTAGTCTGCTTTAGTGGCAACTTAGCTCTCTACTGTCAACTATATATAATCCCAGAAACTAAATACTCAAGAAAACTTCTTTAAAGTAGTTAAAAAAGCTACTTGATACGAGACAAACAAGAGAAAAAGTAAGCACTCAAATGTTCCGTATAGTGAAATAACATCCTGCGGTTTCAGAGTGAGATGTTTCTGTTGAGGACAGTCAGGTGGTTTAACACGCAGCTCATGTTACAACAACTTAACGCAAACCACAGCGGATAAAAACAGGAGTCTGCTCAGATTTATCATCCCATTAATCAGCCGTGTGCTTTTATTGCAACACATCATTATTAGCACTTAAAAGCAGGCGTGTAGCTGCACCAATTAAAAAAAGACTCCACACGACTTCATCTGTACTTTTGTTTTCTATCACACAATGAACTTTTATCACTCTCCTCAGTGTTGATTTAAGATGTCCAGTAACGATTATCTCCATGTAATGGTCACAGACTCTGAAGGACGCCAACGAGTCGACGCGGCAGGACTTCCAGCGGGAGGCGGAGCTGCTGACGGTGCTCCAACACCAGCACATTGTGCGATTCTACGGCGTCTGTACCGACGGAGAGCCGCTCGCCATGGTGTTCGAGTACATGAGGCACGGAGACCTCAACCGATTCCTCCGGTACGTAGCAGAGCCTTTTCCTGATGGCCTGAGGAGTTACGAGCTCCTTATACACATCCACATCTCAGTAACACACTGATAGAGACAGTTTACAATCTGTAAAAAGGTGCATCAACATCCTCTATCACATCACATCATCACAACCTTTTTCACAGCAGACATTTTGACTTTATCACAGGAAAAGCACAGAACCAATAGTTCTGTTCTGTTCCCAGTGAGCCGTGAGATGGAGTCATCATTCATTGTTGTATTTACACCAGAACTGAAATAATTGATCCATTATTGGATCAACTGACAATGCAAAAAGTGAATACTTCATATTTTTCTTTGTCTTTGAAAAATAGCTTGTTTTGTCTGAGAGTCTGAAATAAATAAAACAATATAAAAAGCCAGAAACGGTAGAATAAATAGAGTGCAGTGCAAACTGAATTGGTGTTAAAGATTAAAGGAGCAGTTCAGCCAAAAAAAAAATCAGATCTTTTCACCCTCATGCAGATGGAAAGTTGGAGGAAGTTTTGTTGTCCACAAAATATTTCTGTAGCTTCACGGCAAAACAGCGTTCTCCTTAATAACTGAAGTAGATGGGCACTTGTTTTAAAACTTAAAAAGACAAAATCAGAAAATGGCTCCTTACCACCACAATACAAGTGTCCAGAAGCCTAGAGATTGCAAATTTAGGGAAGGAAGAGGAAAACCTTGGATAAATGTATGCAACCACTTCGAACACTCACGCCTTTAGCTTACAGTGAAGATTTGGGGTTTAAAAAAAGGTGTAAATTACATCACAGAGACTTGGATTGTGCTGGATTAGCTGCATGGAGCCATTTAAGGCTTTAATATTTCAAACAGGTCCCCATTTACTTCAGTTGTTTAAAACAATGCTGCAACACTGTTTAGCTGTGAAGCTCCAGAAACGTCTTGTGGACTTTTGAGCAAACTCTCCCTTTAATCAACACTAAAACTACTTGTTCGTAGCAGCCTGTTGCTGTTAAAATGTCTCCGTCTCTGTCCAGCCGCTTCACATCTTCCTCCCTTCCTTCCTCCACTAGCAGCTCTTAGGTAACTGCTGATATTCGATGCTAAAAACAAGAATCCTCAGTCCGCTGTGTGCCGCGGTGTCACCACAGCGTCAGTCAAACCCGCCGTGTGCTTAAAGGCTGAACCCGCTGCGCTGACCTCGGTGGACTGTGTGGTTCCTGCGTGCTGAAAGCACAAAAGGCAGGAGGGAAGCGGGCGCGAGGAAACGGCTGTGGAAGCGTTTGTGCTCGTCCAACCTGTACAATTATTTTTGATATTTTCTGATGTTGCTGCTTTTCCTCCATCTCTGCACCGTCAGGTCTCTCAGGTCCTATTTGCGTGGTGCTTATTTATCCAGGGTCCTGGAGATAGCCAGTAATTTCAATCTCTCTGTAAATTTCACGTCTTTGTTTTCCAAGTGGAAATTTGAGGATAAATTGCCCCAAATTGCCTCTTTTTTTTTTTTGCTAAAGTGACTCAAACTTAATATCAGCTATGTTAATTTCTCCTCCACTCACTATTCACATCATCCTGGTGTCACAGGGTGCAGATGCAGCAGTGGATTGTGTAGATGAATGTTTTGTTTTGTCTAATTAGAGCCGGAAAAAATAAACGTCCCAGGCATGGTTCGTATTCAGTGAAGTCACAAAGCGTCAAGGCCCGAGCCGTATGTATTATTTACAAGATGTCCTCGCACAATAACGGCGAATGGAGTGATTTTATTTTGAATTCTCACGACCACAAAACAGAAATATATACCAGTTTCCTTGAACCGAGCTGAGCTAATGCGATATCTCCTTAAGAGGGTTACGCGGCTAATTACTTTGTGACAGCGCTTGAATTTAGTAAGATAGCGATAGAGAAGATTTGCAGTATGTTTCTCAAATATTGCAATCTAAAAAACCACCCAAGTTTAGAAAACCTCTGGAGGGAGCAGGAGGAGCGACACGGCCTGGACTCCATTAGAGCTCACTTGGCACCTGGGAAACCATCTGACAGAACTATTAGAGCAGACGCCCGCGGACGCTGTGTGCCAGGTGTCCTCCACTCCACAGGAGACAGATTGGGAATGAAAACACACAAGACAAAAAACACACACATGCGTGCACACAGACTGAGATATATGTTTCACCCAAACGGATGGAAAATCGCATTTCCAGCAGACAGAATGGGTGAAACGTCTGAGGGCCCCCACAATGCAGCTGCTTTCCCACCCTGCCACCTGCCTTTTAAACTAATAGTGATTGTATAGACAACTTCCTTTGTAAGGAGGGGACCAAGTGGAGAGGAGAGATATTAGGATGGATGGAGACACATCATCTGTGATTTGCTCATTTAGGCCGGACTCGGGACGTGCGAGTGGGTGTTTATGATCCACAACCGAGAGTCAATGTGCTCTGCATCTACCGAATTGCATTATTGCAAATCAATTGTAGGCGTATTACAAGCCTCATGTTTTCTATTAAGCATCGCTGTTAAAGGGCTTTATTATGGCGTGGCCACGGCGACCATCTCAAGAGCTCCTACATGTCAGAAACTGTGTTCAATCTGCAGATTGCACGCTGAGGTCATTGTCCTTCAGGTCACCCAAGGTTGGTGCCATAGTTACCGACGTGCCGGGAGCTCCTCGATCCCAGCGTTCGATCAGCCGAGCAGCCAGTGGAAGCAGAGAAGAATAGCAGCACGTTCTGCTCTTTACAAATGGAAATAAGTGTGCTCATCCAGTCCACTAAAGGACACAACAACAAATTCAATTCTATAGATAAAAAAGAAAAAGTCCTCCTACGAATTAAGAAAATATTCCGTCTTCTATCAGTAGTGACGAGCAAAACTAGCATAAAAGAAAACAAAAACAACCCACCTGACCTCCAGAGTGGATCATCATGAAAATGAAACCTCAGAAATAACCTGAAGTGCGTTTTACGTATAAGCTGAGTCATGATTGAAAAATTCTCACTCAGTTTGTTTAAAAAAAATTTAATGTTTTGTCCAACTGGAGTCCAACTAGCTGTAACTGCTACCAGAACCTTGCTAACCCGGCCCGGCCCAATCCACAAACAGGAGCATTCCCAGTCCACACCGCTAGCTGGATGGCTAACTGAGCTAACTAGCTAAATGCAGCTACTGTTAGCAGTTAGCTCTTGTGAAATATTGCCCCCTCTTGTTTTGAGTATGGGATTTGTATTTACGACAGTGTTGCTGCAGTTAGAAACTGTGGGGGGTGCTAAATCACACAACATGTACGTGTCTACATATTGTTGCTTTAAAGGTACAACAGCTGCAACAGCTGTGACAAACAAACGAAGCCCTGAAAATACAAATATCAAGCTTCTCTTCTAACAGCGTGCAGCAGGGACAAAGATATCAGCGGTGACGTTTTTGTTCTGTCACTGAAAAAATAAATTGAATATTACTTTTCATTTAATTACCAAGGAAAAATATGCTCTATGCTCCATTTAATTTTTTGATACGCTTAGATTTTACACTATAGGCTAACAAATATACTGTAAAAGTGTTAGAGATTAAACAAGTGTTTTTTAAAAATCGTTTTGGCTTGTGACCCCTGACGACTAAAATCTGTCTCGTTTGAGTTTCTTGCCATTTTTCAGTCTTGTTCAGAGTTTCAACTCTTTTCAACACAGAGACATTTCCATTAAACTTCTGAGACGCTTTCATAGAATTAACTTTTTTAAGAATTCACAAGGTCAGATTCTCTGTTTAACACAACACGTAAAGATGAGAGAGAGAAATACAAAAACGCATATACGCATTTTCTGCAGCAGAACTCTTTTTTTTAACCATTACTCTTTTTTCTCCCGTCAATCATCTTGCGACCCCTCAGATTTATGTTGCGACCCTTTATGAGGGGCCCGACCTCGAGGGTGGGAACCTTTGAACTAACCTGCCAAATTACATTAGAATTACAACTCTTTTGCCTCCCTCATCTCACATATTCCCTCACGATCTGTCTCATAAAGCAGAAGTTCCAGTTGAATAATCAGAAGTAAAAACAGATGTACAATCCCGTGTTCCTCCTGTGTCGCCCGCAGAGCTCACGGTCCGGACGCTCGCATCCTGGAGGAGACGAAGATGCCCCCGCTGGGTCAGCTGACGCTGCCTCAGATGCTGCACATCGCCGCCCAGATCGCCTCGGGCATGGTCTACCTGGCATCGCTGCACTTCGTCCACCGTGACCTGGCAACCCGGAACTGTCTGGTGGGCGAGGGCCTGGTGGTGAAGATCGGAGACTTCGGCATGTCCCGAGACATCTACAGCACTGACTACTACCGGGTGAGTGGCGAGGAAAAGACCTCACAGCCTCCTCTGTGGCTGATGGGAAACCCTCGTCTCGGTTTTTCCTTTTTGAAGGTGCTGCATTATTTTTATTATATGAATGTTTCAAACAATGTTCCAACACTGCTCGCCTGTTGCTGTAACTACAGGGGAGACGCCAGGTGATACATGAGAGCGAGGAAGGAAGCGACGTCTTTTAAGTGTTTCGATTGAGAGTCTCATACTGTGCAGTTAATGAAACCCCAACTTATGTTTTCTGTTTAAAGCAAAACTCTTACCAGAATGCAACCCAGGCTTTTTTTGGTGAATGTACCCGAGCCAAACCTTCGTGTAAAAGCGTAATTACGACGAAAGAGGCACTTTTAAGACTGACTGTATTTTTGTTTTCGGGTCAAACTCACTTTCAATGGGAGTGCTACGGGAGCTTTTACGATAGCAACGAGCGCTATTAACGCTAAGAAGGCTCGACACAACATGAAACTTTGCTGGTAGTATCACCAGGGTCTCTACACATGAACACGAGCGCGGCGGTGAGCGGAACAAGCAACTGTTAACATGACTGTTAACTCTGTGTACACAAACAATGTTCTCAATGCCCGTGTTCATGCTCGTGTTAGAGAACCTGGTGATACTACGAGCAAAGTTTCATGTTGTGTCGAGTCTTCTTAGTGTTTTAAAAATACAGATTTCGATGCTATCGTAAAAGTGCCCGTAGCACTCCCATTGAAAATGAGTTTGACCCGAAAACGAAAATACTGTAAATCTTTAAAGTGCCTCTTTCGTCTTAATTATGCATTTACACGAAGGTTCATTTTGGCGGGAGACGCAGACATGAGATTAATTTAACATTTTCTTAACTTTAACATGAAACAAAAGTTCACTCCTGTGAGGTCAGATTCCCTGAATGTTGATGATAATTGATTTCTTTAGGTGTTTTTTAAAGATAGTCGTCACTTCTGCCAAATCGTAAATATCTTTTTTTTTAGAAATAGAATTAGATGATAAACAGCGCGGCCTCCCCTTGTTCCAAGATTTTAGTGTTCTACGTTTTAGATTCTGATAAACGGAGCTGCGTTTGCTCGTGTGTTTCAGTTTTTTCGATTTGCTCTCTCGTCACGTTGCCGTCTCTCATAAACTCCAGTCATTAGAGTCACGACTGCAGACAACCTCCTCTGAAAACTCGCCAATTATGCCAGACATTACATGACAGACGCAGCAGAGAGCTCAAGGTGATTTTTGTGAGTCCATTTTTCTTTTTCACAGTGAATTAAAATACTTAGTTGGAGCTGTTTTGGCTGTCGGAGCTCTTATTATCCAGATTGTCTGCCACACATTGATTTCAAGTTGCAGTTATTCAGAGGCGGCACAAGGATGAACAGATGAACACATAATGGAAAGATTGTGTTTCTGCTAAACGTTCACCCCGAGGCCGCTGTTATGCAATAAGAAGGTTGGATGTCACCTGGTATGTAAATGCCTTCCTTGTCTCCCTCCTCAGGTCGGCGGACGTACGATGCTCCCGATCCGCTGGATGCCCCCAGAGAGCATCATGTACAGGAAGTTCACCACGGAGAGCGACATCTGGAGCTTCGGCGTGGTCCTCTGGGAGATCTTCACCTACGGCAAGCAGCCCTGGTACCAGCTGTCCAACAGTGAGGTGGGTCAGGACGGAGACTCTGACCGCCAGTGATAACAAAGACGGGATCTGTTGTTGTGGACAGGAAAGATGTTAGTCGATTTTAGTCTAGTCTTTATCTCCATCGCTCCATTTAAAGGGTCACAAAAAGACGTGAAATGAAGGTGAGTGGAATTTAATCTGTGCGCTTAAGGCACTGAACATGTGTGACCCTGGGTGCCAGAGAACAGCTCTCACTGCTGTTATTTGCTTGAAACTGAGCAAATTAAACTGAAACGACGTTCACGGCTACACACACTTTGTGCAGTACGGTCGGTGGTTCGATTCTCGGCCTCTGCTGTCTCTGTGTTGAAGCATCCTTGGGTGAGATAATTAACCCCCCCAATCGTTCCCGGTGGCTTTTCCATCGCTGTGTGAATAGTTATCGCTCCCGATGAGTAGGTGTCGCCTTGAATGGTCGCCACCGCCACCAGTGTGTGTGAATGTGTGAAGGCCGACCCGTGTTGTGTCGCTCCATCTACCATTTAAACGGGGGGACACTTAGTTTTCTCTCGTTTGGATGAGGAGCAGCTAAAGGAACAGTTCCAACACTTGCTTTTGTTTTTATTTCTTTGTTTTTTCTTGTTTGTTGTTCAGTTTATTTGTGTAGAGAAAAGTTTTGGGTTTTTTTATGCACGGGTCATTTTTTGAGATTTTGCTGCCACAACATGTTCTGTGTTGGACAGTATATTTATTTAGATACCCTTGTTTGGATACATAAAACTTGTAATAATAATAATTATAATAAAGATAGCAATAACTGTCTCACTGTAAGTAATCAAGCAGGGAGGTTTCACGGTGATATCTGTTACTCCACCTGTCATGTGTCTCCACACACATTGAAGAAAGCTGCAGCCGGTGGCCTCGGGTGACACTTTAATAGCCGGCTCACAAACAGCAAACGACATTTTCTTATTTGTGCGGCCGACGGGAGCGATTGTGGCTCCGATCCAGGGAAAGTTTTCTCCTGACAGAGTGCTTTTTTTTCTCTCTCTGCTGTTGTGGACAGAGTTTAGTATTTCGCTCTGTGTGCTCAGGTTTCCTTTCAGACATCAGAACTTATTTTGGCATGTGGTAATTGAATTTGATCCCCAAACCTCAACGAATGAAAGAATCTGAGTGGCTGCTGGATAAACAGTGTTGTTGTTGTTGTTGTTGTTGTTGTTGTTGTTGTTTTGTGTGATTCAGGTTAACTGTCCCTTTTAAAATGGACTCACAAAACTACAGAGAATCATCTGCTGTCCATTTTTTCTTTCTGGCAAATTGTTGGTTAGGTTATTCTTCTTATTATTATTATACAAATGTAGATACAACCTCTTCAGCTGACACGTGAGCTTGTAAAGAAACAGTTTCGTGCTCACACATCCAGCAGGAGCGACACAATCGTTTACATCGAGTCGGGATTCTGCCAACCTGGAGAACTTAAAGGAAAAGACGCGACACTAAAACGCGTTTTCTCCCCATTTCAGTTTCCTCTTTCTGTCTTTTCCGAGACCTTAAATGAAAAGTTCAGCCCAGAATGAAAATTTCCCGAATCTGAAGGAGAAGTTTTCGTAGTTCACAAAGTATTTCTGGAACTTAACAGAAAAACAGTGTTACAGTGTTCTCCTAACCGACTGAAGAAGATTAGATTACAGTGTTAAAAAATCAACATAAAAATATCAAGTCTTTGGAAGCCCTGAGACACCAAATTGATTTGAAAGGACAATATTTAGACTCCTTCAGACGGGGTGCATGCTAACACTTTTAGCTCACAGCTACAGTGAAGATGTTGGCTCAATAAAGGGTGTAAATGTACGTCTTTAAAATCAATTTGGAATCACTGAGCTTCTGGATACGTGAGTAAGGAGCCACTTTAAGTGTTTTCTGGTCATTTTTATTCTTTACATTTTGAAACAAGTCCCCATCTATTTGTTCAGGTGAATCATGCGACTGTGTTCTGCTGTGAAGCTCCACAAAGTGTTTTGTTCTTGGCATTAAAACATGTGAAATTTCAAATTTCCAGTCGACCAGGGGATGAGTAGCTGATGACTGAAGTTTCATGTTTTGGGTGAACTGCTCCTTTAAGTCCAATTTTAGCTCTCTTTTAGCTGGTAACACCTGAAGGAAATTTGTGGCATCAACTAGCAAAATGACTGAGTTGAGCTAGAACTCGTTGTAAAGTTGAGAGGATTTACAGATTCCAGTGTGTCTCAGCACCTCCAGTGACTCTTTCACACTGTTTTCACTTTGTCATTGTCTCATCAAATGTTTGGTATGTAAGTATTAGTTGTAGCCCCTTTAAATCCATTTAAATATGTGAAGATAAGATTATTTCAACCTTTATTAGTGTAGACGCTTTGGTAAAAACAAGCAATCTGAAAGGTTTTTCTCATAATTTAAACGTGCAGAACGAAACATTTTCTCTGCCGTCGAAACACTCCACAGAATATGTTGCTCAAGTTTGTTCAGCGGCTCTGCACTCTTAAACCAAATCAATAAATTCATAGTAATTAAGGGCAGTCCAGTCTAGCCCTTTCAGCTCCAGCACCGAGAAGTGGGACTCCATTGTGACCGCAGCGGTGCTATTACAGGCCCAAACCCCTCTCTCCTTTCAAGAGAGGGTAGATCACTTTTCTCAGGCACTCAATTCTAATCGCATTTTAGCCCAGGGCCAATGAGCTTTAACCTCGTTAGCCCAATCCGTCTCGGCCAATGAGGGACAAGCAGAATTATCGTGTTGCCTAAACACGCAGTGGCGGTGATAAATCATCCAAAAATACTGACTTGGCATGCCGTGGCGTCAGCGGCCATTTTGGGCCGCCTTCACGGGGTCTTTTATTGTGGAGCTGCACGGCCGACTGACGGGCCAATTTGGGCGTGAAGCCGCTCGGCGCTGACAGGCTTCCTCTGTTCATTGTGTGAGGCCGAGGTTAACAATGAGCACGAGATTGAGTCGGTAACCCTTCGAATGGAGAGTGCGGCGAAATCCTCTCTCTCATCCTCGACAGTGATTTATTCACCGGGCAGAGAGAGCGTGTGAACTCAGTCCGTCGCTGCAGCCATTAGCGCCCGAGCTGGAGGTTATTCACATTTTGGCTGCTCCCGATTGTCCCCGAGGTCTCTGCTAATGGACCACAGAGCTGTAAATCTGTAGACAGGACGGACGGCACCGTTCTGCCCAAAAATGTTTCTGTTTATTCAGGAATGCCGCCAGGATTTTAATCTGTCTTTTAAATATTTACCTCGATGTAATGGCGGTGGAGGTAATAACCATTTTGTGGTGCTCACAGCAGTGAAAAACTACATTAAAAATTCAGCAGCGTCTCTTTCCAGCAAGCGTTCCGCAGATACATCAGCGATTTCCAACCAGAGGCGCTCGGACCCCAGGGCCCGTTTCTGTCGTGAGGGCTGAGGCTGTGCATTAGCCGACGTTTTGATCTGGGCCAGAATGAATACAGCATGTGCGTACATATATTTGTGTTTATGAGGAAAAGTATCGCACAACTATGGTTACTGATTGTTGCGATCTTGATTTTAGTACATTTATCAAGACAATTAAACAATAAACCACCAACCGCTAAAGTGGGCCGACCGCACAGGGCACAACCACCTGAGTTAAGATGCTGTTTAGTCAAGTAGAAGTGCAGATGTGAAAGGAAATGAATCTACTTCTTTAGTTAATTAAAAGTAAGAAAGTACTCAAAGTATCAAAGTAAGAAGTTTCTCTCTGTAGGACATTCCTTCTGTGGAAAGCTGACTGAACCTCCCGTCATATTAATATAGTTCAAGGACTATAAAACTTAAAGGTAGAATCAGGAGCATTTGTCCAAGCGGTCTGTAAACGCACCAGATCAATCAATCACCTGTCTTGATTGTTCCGAGACACTAACACACCTTTTTTCCCCATTCCAGTTTCCCTCTTTCAGTCTTCTTACGTCGTTTTGTCTCTTTCTGCCGTGCGTCACGTGCACTGATGGGTTAAAATCCGTCTTGTGATGACGGGAAGGCGCCGTGCAATGACACAAAAATAAATTAAATCGATAATTCTTCCTCAAATGCATTAAAACTGAAGTAACAAGTCAGTTTTAATTATGTAAGGAGTAGAAAGAATGTACGGAGTCAAAGTAGAAAAGTACAATAAACACTCAGGTAAAGTACAGATTCCTGGAAAATCCACTGAAGTAATACAGTAATAAATGATTTGTACTTTGTTTCATCCCACCTCTGATATCTTGTTCTTCTCATAAATCTGTCATCCTTGAGTAAACCACGTGATGTGTGTTGAGGTACAGCTTCACAGAGCCTGTTAGCGTGGGCTTATCGTCTGTTAAAAATCTAAGATATCCATATCAGCCTCTAAAATCGAGCGTGAGTCAGACTCCACTCGATACCAGCAGATGCACAGCAAGTAGGACAATCTGATTTTTTTGGGAATTTGGGTGAACTGACCCTATAGAAAATAAGTCAATCTCAATATCTGAGGTCTTAAGTTTAACTTTTTTCTCCCAGGTGAATTGAGTACGGACACACAATGATAGATGATTCTAATGCTTTTTCTTTCTTTTTTTTTTCTTTCAACAGGCCATTGAATGCATCACGCAGGGTCGGGAGCTGGAGAGGCCTCGCACCTGCCCCAAGGAGGTGTACCTGCTGATGCAGGGCTGCTGGCAGAGGGAGCCCCAGCAGAGGATGGTCATCAAGGACATCCACAGCCGCCTGCTGGCCCTCGTCAAGAACCCGCCGGTGTACCTGGATATCCTGGGCTGAGGGAGCGCCGAGGCTGGAGGGACGGAGGTGCTGATTTCAGGCCTCGTTCCTTTAATTCCATTCGTCTAATCAGGGGTTTAAAAGTATGTCAAAGTCTCCCAGTTGCTGCTTTTTCAGCTTCGATGCTCGACCCCCCCCCCTCCCTTACCCCAGCCCCGACCCCGTTAACTGCCCCATCATTCTCTGGAAACCTGTCAAATGTTTACCGAAGTGTTAAGTGTTTATCTGAAGTGGGATCGGCCTGACGCAGCGACGTGCATGGATAAGTGTTGAAGTAACTGTATATACCGGACGAGGTTCCTGTCGGGGGTTTGTGAGCTGAGCCGTGGAACATTTTATACGGCTCTGCAGCCGACACTTGTGTCGAAAAGGCAATTAGAAAATGAAACATGATTACAGGAGAGGCACTTCACATCATGAGTCAAAAGTGGAAAACCAATTTTTTCAGATCTGGGTCCAGCCGAGAGTCATTTGTATAGTATAGTCGCTGATTTTGGATAAGTTTTGATATGGGAGGTTCTTTAAAGGCTTTCAGCAAATGTACATAAGATATCAATCAAAACCTTGGAAAGCTCGTTTGTTTCTCATGTGTCAAATCCAGTGTATCATATGAGTATTTTTCCAAAACAAGAAACAAAATGTCATATATCAGCAGTGGAAGTGTGTGTTTACATTTAATGACGTCTGTTTTGCTGTTAAATACGGACAAAAAAAAAGAAAAAATTCTTTCAAAGAACAACAGTGTGACCTGTGGCCCCGCCTGCGAGACTCAGGAGAAGCTTTTTGTACAGATGAGCGATGTTCAACACGCGACCGTGGCGACCTGCAGAATCAAAGCGGCTGCGGTGAAATTCAGTAAGGGGGCAAGATGGTGGGGAGGCGCCGCGCTGAGACGCTTTTTGGAGGCAACAGATGGATTAAAGTGAGTGAAACTCCAGCAGGAGGGGGACAGATGGCCCTGAAACGGGACCGGAGCTGAGGCCACCACCACATGGACAAAAACAAAGGGTTTAAAGGGACAGTTCACCCCAAAATCAAAAACACGTAGCTCTCTTCTTATCTGTTGTGCTGTTTATCCACCCACATTGTTTTAGTGTGAGGCGTCGAGGTTTGGAGATATCAGCTGCAGAGATATAATGGAGCTCTCAAAAATACATTTAAAAAACTCAACATCAGTGTCTCTTTCTAGGAAAACCTGCATTTGATGTGAGCAGCTTCACGTAGGAACTCTTTTCTTTTTATATATCACGGTGCACAAGGAAGCACAGACGAGAAACTGTATACTTGTGTACTAGAGGCTAGCGGGCTAAGCTAACCAACGTAACAGGACGCCATTAAAGTTCACATCCCGCTTTCGTCCATGAGTGCACGTAGACGCTCGCTTCTTTCTGTGCGCTGATAGAAAATAGTTCTGTATTAAACTGCTCACAACAAGTCTGTGGATTGTCTTGAGAAAATGGGTCATTTTTAAATTTTTGGAAAAGAGACATCAATATTCATATTAAAACAATCTAGATGGATGAATAGAGTTCTGCAGAACGGAGTCCAAAAACCCGGGGATAAGTTCTGGTTCCCTCAACTTGAAGTCAGTGGGATTTTGGTCTTTGGTCGACACGAGCGACAGACAATTCTGAAACCCGTCAGTGAGAAGAGTTCCAATACAGTACGTGTTCAAAAATGTAGTCAGTAACGGAATTAAACCATCACGATATTGAAAAAATGTAACTTGATTACTTACTTACAAGAGACAATAAATCAATACGATGATTTTTGTTTAATCTCAATAATGAGTAATCCCATTTCTTACTAAATGTATCTGTAATCTCATCACATCTTTTTTTCAGTAATTTTACGAGAATACAGTTCCCTTTGGTTGTATCCTGATTACATAATCCTGTCACATGTAATCCCAAACCTATAATTAAATAACCCACGTGATTCTTAAAGCTTTTACGTGTCTTTAAAAAGTTGCTAAGGAGCGGGTTAATGAGGCTACAGAGCTTGTCAGGGACGTTAAATGTCAAGACATCAACTAGTCCGACATTACAGCCTATTTTAACGTTCCAATTTAAAGATAGATCAATTTATTCATACTGTTCGTTTACGATGAGTTTGTTTACGCTTCTAAAAATCATAAAAGAGGCGTAATATCAGACCTTTCTTTGAAAAACCACACAGACTCTTTGCTGAGGGAACCGGGGCGATGCTAACGCGCTAACGTGCTAACGTCTTTTAATCTAAGCGCTGAAAAAAATAAGCATTTTTGATTTTTTGGGGGGTGAACTCTCACTTTAAACTCAACCACATGGGACATTCAGTGGGTGAAAGACAAACCAGTGTGATGCCTGTAAGTGTAAATATGAAATGTACATTAATGTCTAAAATACACACACATATATATATATCTTCATGTATTGTTACTCCAGCACTTTGTATATTGTCTGCCCTTAAAAAATAAACAAACTTGATTTAAAAAAAAGAAGATGAAATGTGAGCAGCCTGAGCGGGAACATCCCTCTGCATCAGTCAATCCGTCATTATCGTGTGCTTCAGAGCGAACAATGATTCGGGCCGCCGCCTGTACTTAAAGTTAGACATCTTAACAAGGCTATTCAAGAGCCTTCTATTATTTTGACGAACTAATCAGCGACCTGCGACGTCTCCACGGGATGCTCAGGAGACGGTTATTGAAAAGGAATAATCAAGTTTCATATTGCCTTACCGCCGGGCCCTCCAGCAAACAAACACCCCTCCAAAACCAGACCCCCCTCTCTCTCTCTTTCCACCCTCCCTCTTCTTCTTCTTCTTTGCCACCACCTCCTCCTCCACCTCCACCTCCACCCCTTCCTCCATCACTCTGTATGCAGAGCGTCTCCGGGGAGTGGTAATGGATTGTGAGTAATGCTATCATCCCTTTCTCTGTCTCTCTTTCTCTCTCTCTACCTCCTCTGGTGTACCGAGGGGAGATGAAAACACTTGGAGGACTCGTGTCTGGCTTATTGTTTCTTCTAGTGTCTACAAGCAGATTCTGGCCCAGATAGGATTAGTACAGGCTGTAGTGTTTGTCCCTGCCATCCTGAAGGGCCTCCATTTGTGGTTTTACAGAATGAACCTTTTTTTTAATAAGCACTCGAGCCTCCAGCCTGGTTAGATACGGAATTTGACTATAATAAGAGCTGGAAATGAGGCCATTTTTGAAATGGAAGTCCTATTAGAGGGTCTGCAGCAGGGGGGGACTTTTTAATCTTCCACCTCATCGTATAATGCATGGAAGTGTGCGGGATATTGATTTCTTATGGTAATTATTTCGTCTATGTTAATGGAAGTGGTGATTCTTTTTTTTTTTTTTT
>CAEMYA010000169.1:1120713-1138562 GCA_903131615.1 Diplodus sargus | reverse complement strand
TTCTTGTTTATGCACCAGACAATCAACAAATATAATTCTTTAAATATTTACGACAGTTATTATTTAAGTGGTAAACAAATGGTTACAACAGTCTCATGGAACACAAGATAACGACATTATATAAAAAGGAGTGTTACTGGTTTATACAGTCCCACAGTAACAGGAGCCCAAACTATCACTAAATATACAATTTTTCTCTCCTTATTTCTTAATTCCACCAATACTTGTTTTAAATTTGACTCAAGTGGAAACACGTTTTGTTCTACTGTACATGAGAAACGTTCAAAATAGATCTAACGCTACGTGACGGAAGAACAAGAGGAAAAATGGTGCCATTTGCTCAGAACACAAAAATTGTTGAAGACCTTCAGGGGGCATGAGGCCTCTATAGTGTTGCCATGGAAACTTACTGTTATAAAAATGGTACCTGTCTTTTAATCACCACCGCTGTGCTGTAACATTTGTTTTTTTTTTCCCCCCTGTTGAGGGCAGATTGTGGGGTTCATAATGAGGGAAGCAATCAGAAAAAGAACCACACTGGCCTGCAAATCAATTCCAGGCCGTGCGGAGTGGAATCAATAGGTGGATATATAGGAGCCGGCAACGCCATCTGCATTATATTATGTAGAGCTGATGGAGGGTTGTCCACTAAAGGCTGACTTTAACATCCAATGCCCACAGAGAGAAGTCCAGTTACACAGAATATTTTCAATAACTCCTTTAGAAAGAAAAAGGAGATTCTGGCCGAGCACATGCGAAACAGAAGCATCATTAATCCAAAATATAATCCCTGCAAACTGCGCCAATAAACGTTTCCAGTTTGAGATTTTAACCTGTTCTTATAGTGATCTACTGTAAACATCGTATATGAAGTGCAGGTCTACATTAAGGCACTTAAATGTGTCGTGTCACATCAGCATGCGTCCTTCAACCCAGAGCCTTTTTACATGCACATTGAGAAACCTTCAAAATAAATTAAACAGACCGATAAAAGGCTTCGACAAGTGCCGCTGGGTCCTCAGCTTCAGTGTGAACACGTGAACAAATATGTCAGGTTGTTAAAAAAAAAATTATGTATCAAAATCTTCATCTCTGAATGATAAAACTATCGGTGTTAAACGAGCACTACTGCGAGCTGTTAATAGTCAGAGGACAAACAGCCCAAACCTTTCCTTTGGAAAGTGAATCAGCCACTGTGTGGCCGGTGGTGGAGAAGACGCCCTCACTGCTCCTTGCGCTCGCTCGCCTGGTTGGAGCTGCTGCAGGGTTTCCACAGCAGCGGCGCGCTGAAAATGCCGATGACGCCCAGGTTGAGGACGAGACTGACGAACAGCACCCCGATGGTCCCCAGCAAGGAGGGCAGCGCTACGTGGGCCGAGAGCGTCGCCCGCCGTGATATCATGTCAGCTATCACGCCCTCCATCTGGAAGTGGGTCCCAACCACGGCGCTGACGTGGAAGAGCTGGTGGCTGTGACCTGAGTGACAGGATTCAGAGTGTGAAACAGAGAGGCCAAACATTTACATCCTTGGAAAACCATTAGAATCATTTTTCAAGTAAAAAATGTCATTTTTTGCTGCTTTTCCTCGTAATTTTAGGCAGTAAATGAGAAGTAATTTAGGCTTTTTGAAGAGGTAACTTTAGGCTCAGATTAATCAGTAATGAGTATAATCACTGCAGTGCCAGTTTAAATGCTAAAACTCAAGAAATCAGTGGTTCATTTTTCAAGTGCGAAACCGAGCAAATTATTTTTTCCCCAGGAGAAAGAAATTTCACCTGAAGAAAAAAGAGAAGATGATTGCAATCAGTTTCACACATGGAAAAAAGTTTCTCCAGGTGATATAAAAAAAGTATTGGGGAACTTCAAATGATTTTTCCTGGCAAATTATTTTTTTTTTTCAACCAATACAATTTAGATCAAACCTAGAAAATGGAACTGACTTCCAAAGACTTTAACAGGATAGTTATTTATTTATTTATTTTTGCATCTGTGAAAAAGTGTTTTTTTCCATGTGTGAAACCTAGTGGAAAAAAAAGTTGCACCACTACCACATGGTTTTAATAGGACACAAATCATTCTTGTTTTCGTCCGAGGATTTTCTCCGTGCACACTGAACACTGGATACATCTATTGTGTGTTAGCAGGATATGTAACATTTCTAGGCGAAGAACATGTTATATCAGCCTCTTGTGGTCAAAATTAGTAATACAAAAACAAAAAAACTAAAAAATTCTCCTGCATAAACTTATTTTTTCCAGTTTCACATGTAAAAAAAGAGGAAAAAATTCTCCAGGAAAAAAAGAAAGAAAAACATAAATAGATACATTTATTCACTCAGTTTCACACATGGAAAAATAGATTCTCCAGGAGTTTTTTTTTTTTTTTTTAAATACTATCATTTCTTTCTTTCTTTAGGCAACAAATGTGTCATAATATCAGCCTCTTGTGGTCAAAATTAATATTACAAAAAAAAACACACAAAAATTCTCCTGTCCAAACTCCTCTTACAGTTTCACACATGGAAAAAAAAACAGGTTTATCTCCTAAAAATGTTTTGCCCACATTTTTAAAGATGGGAAATTTATTTTTAAGGGACTTTGAAAGATTATCCTGGCAAGTTTTTATTTCCCCACCAGTTCTCAGGTAATAATCACTGGAGAGAAAATAATTCAGAACAGACTTAGAAAATGGATCGCCAGGAAAAAAAGATTTCCTCACTTGCCCCTCAGGGCTTCTGTACCTCTTTCTCATCGTTTGCATGATCAGTAACAAACACGTTCGCAGCTCTTCCTTTGCACAGTGTGTCCCATTTTCAGACAGAAAAACACAACCTGTTTGAAACCTTACCAGGGTAAACAACCGTCCACTGAGCGAAGAAACAGGCAGCTACATTCACACAATATCATATTAAAAATCTGTTTGATACGGAGCTATTGTTTGGTGTCAATTGTCCAGAAGTCAGCAGGGAAAACACTGAAGAACAGGCCAAGATAAAAAGCAATAAATATAAAAGTGACAGCCCTGCTTCACTGCCAAAGGCAAACTTTCAATAGTACGTGGTGTTCCGTGCATAAAGCGGACACTGGAATGTTCCTTTGCGTGTCAACTTCTAATACATAAAGTCTCAATCACTCAATGACTGCAGGAAGCTGCTGTAACGCTCTCTAACTCTAACTACACTGGAGAAACTGGGGATAAAGCATCTTCTTACTTCATACTTTCTTACATTAACTTGATTCTTCAGTCAGAGGTAAGTGTGACAGTTTGCCTTCACGTTCCGTCATGACACCAGGATTTGAAGTACTAATCGGCTACAACCTGTATCATATAACAAACAAGAAGAACATACCAAAGTAGTCGAAGCGCCCTGGGGCCAACCTCTCCGGGAGGTGGGCGGTAAACAGGAAACAGGTGAGGAAGGCGAAGAGGAGGTGGTAACAGTGACTGGACAAACCGTCGCTTGAGTTACAGCTTCCCCCGCAGCAGAGAAGGATCTTCATGCAGAAATAACAAAAAATATTTTAAATCAAAAACATCCAGGAAACAGCAAAAACCAACAGATTTATCTCAGAGTCCTTCAGACACACAACCAGATATGAGGTTACATCATTTTTTACCTAGTTCGGCACAAAAAAACCCCTCCAACTAATTACTTACATAATCATCACAGTGATTAGGGGAATTAATTGATGGCAGCAATTTGTATTAGATTAAGATTAAGCAAGGAAATCAGTCTCTGGGTTAGTGAGCCAAAGTCCTGCTCAGAGTATTAAAGCCTGGCACTAATCAGCTCTGAGCACTTACATAATAAACACAAAACACTCTAAAACACACATTCTGTGGCTTTGGCAAATTACAGCAGTTAACAGTGGAAGTTAAGGCTTCACATTCAGTCAGAGAACATCACTGTTTTAACATGTAGACAAATGCAGGAGCACAATCGGAAATTGTGAATACTGACGCTCACCCTGTAAAACAGAGGAACAGTGTCGAATATAAATGGAAGGACGAACGCTCCCGTCCTCAGAACTTTACTCCTTTGTGGGAACTGCAGCTCCAGGAACCTGTGAGGACAAACAGAAGAGGGTATTCACCAACAACTTCAGCAAAAAGACAGCAGCGAAACATCAGTATGAGCTGATATTCCACTTGCTGACTGCTGCCACTCTATCAGCAAAAAATATGGAATTCAGCGACAGCAGTGGCTGATGTTTTCCCATCGTGTCGCAAAGATTTTGTGTTGGCACATTCATGAGGTGCTGGCTTGTGACATCCCCGTTTGGAAGGTTATGCAAGTGACAAGCAACTTCTGACATAAAGCCCTCATTAGTTATCGCTACACATTTCCTTCGTACAAAGGCGTCAAATAGCTTGTGAATAATATGAGCTTGTTGGAGATATATCTGTAAACGTGTATGTGTCAGTCTATGAGTAAACATAATTTGTGCTTGAGGAAATTTAGAAACAGTATTTACAGAAAAAGTATTTACATTGCCTCAGATATTCTCTATCAGCTGGATTAGACTTCTTGCACCACATAACTTAGTTTTCTTGCCTCAGTTCAAGCTGCAGTCGATGACAGCATTAATCGATTTCACATTTGTTTTATACTTAAGCGTTTCTAAATACATTTCTAAAGTGTTTCTAAAGTAAATATTGATTCAAGGAACTTTTTTCACAGATAAATTTACTATAAAGACGTTACCGACTGACGTCAGACTGATGCATCAGTTTGCTCCACATCAGTCAATAATGTCCTCCATTTATAGTCAGAAACACACTCAAGGAATAGCTGCAGCGGTTCACAGTATCTTTAGGAGCTGCTGAGCCTAAAAGAATTTGATTTGTCTGGGTTTCAGCAGAGAGTTTAAGGGTCACATGACGGTGCAAATACTTATTCAGCGGCGTTTCCTTCCTGGCAAGAACACAAGTCTGAGGGAGGCATTAAAACGTTGTATTTTAAAGGCATTAAGACGTCACAATACTGCTAATGCAGAGAACTTAACTGCATTCAAGACAAAAGAAATGTCCTGACATCTGTTTTGAATCCTTTGATCCTGTACGCCTGATGATTATTCTCTTTTAGAATATCAGCTTCATTTTATCTAAACAAAACAAAACAAATAAGAAGCAGAGGGGATGTGTGCAGAAGCCTCTTACCTGGAGTAGCAGGACAGACTGGTGCAGAGAAGTGTGTTTCCAATGGCAATGGGGACGAAGTGTTGATGGAGCCAGCTGTTCACCCAGCTGTCTGGTATGACATAGTATCCATAACTTATGGCACAACCTGAACACAAAGAGGACAGTAAAATCATGTTAATTGATCTTTTAACTTCCTTCCTCTACTGAACAAGATTGTGTTTACTTTAAATTAATGCATATCTTAGTAAATTAAGGTAAACATGTACACGGACATTTCTTTTTAAAGGAGCTTTTTCTGTGTATTTTGGCCTTTTTAAATGTTTTGCTTTCTGTTGTACTGTGTGTGTTCTATGTTTATTTTTTAGGAGGGGAAAAGGCATTGTAGCATTTTTAAAGTAAAGCTGTTTTATGGGGGAATCATTGGGAAAAACACACCTTAATGTACATTTACATTAGTTTACTAGTCTGTTACGACCACCGGGGGTCGCTATAGAGGAACATTTCAAATTTCTATACATTGAGGATTTTCCTTTTCTTACATGACAAATATACTTGTTTTTCATTCAAAGCACAGATGTAGCTTTTCAGTGTACTGGAACAATATGAAATTGAAATAAGAACAATGCAGACATTATCTTCTGTGTGTTACAACAGAACTCCCCTCCTCATCAAAGCTCAACCTATAACTGTTGAGTTCATCCTATCATTTTAGGTCCTGCAGTGAGTAAAAACCCTCCTGCAGCTCTTATCCCTGACACAGATTTTTAACTGGGCAAATCTTGGCATTAAGAAGCTTTGTGGTAGATTAAGGATCAGTCTGCCAGGACCACACCACCAGTGAAGAGAACTGAAGAGGCCCTCAGTTAATGTTTGTAAATGTTTGACTGCTGGTCTACAGGTGGGCTAAAGCTGAAGCTAAAATGCACACAACACATACACATACAGTGTGCTCACCTCAAATTAAAAATTCTAAATAGGCCAAGAAAAATAAACCTGCATGTATGTACAGATGCTGCAGCTGAACATATTAAAATAACCACTTGTGAAACAAGCTCTCTGCTCTTTGTTGAAACTCCTCTGTAAATGCTGATACACAGTGACAGGGAAACATTATTCATAGAAGAAATGCTCATGAGGTTAAACACAGCCGGGCTGAGGCGCAGATAAGCCATGAAACAAATTACCTCTCAGGAAAGAGGCAGCAGGAAGAGATAGCCTTACATCTGGTTTGACACACTATGAAAATCAGACAGGGCATAAACACATCTATACGATAAGTGGCAAATGTTCTGCTATGTCACTTGTCAGGTAAACACCATATTATGATAGAAAAAATGTGTCTCTTCAGTTCCCTAATAAAATTAATGTCAGTGTTCTTGGACATCTCAGAAAATCTGAAATTGAATTTATCTTGTGAGCCAGCTGGGTTCATGAGATCGCTTGATCTTGTGATCTTGCCGGTCTTCAACTTGTGCGTAAATGGCGTCCTTTGAGGAACTACTGGCAGCTACGATCATTGGTTTAGGGTTCCTGGTTTTTAAGTTCCTGCCCTTTCAAAATCTCCAGGGCATCTCAGGTTAGCAAGTAAAGATGTAACAAGAGCTCAGACAACCAATCAATCAACCCCTCTGAGTTCAAGAAGTTCTGCAGAAAACCAAAAACATCTGCGCCCAGCCTTTTCAGGATTCGACCAGCGTGTCTGAAGTCTTACCAAGACTGTAGAGGCTGAGCGCTCCGTAGTCAAAGAAGTAGCAGATGTGTCGAGACTCTGGGGACATGGTGCTGAAGGTGTGCGCGCAGCTGGAGGTGAAGGGGTAAATGCAGATGAGCAGCATGTACACCAGCAAGGGCCAGGTATAGCTGTCGGTCAGGAAGTTTAGCGTGGAGCAGAGGAGGCAGAAACGCCACAGGAAGTACCTGCAAACCGACATTTTGTTTTAATCCACCATATTCATCATAATCAACCCAGCTCAGAACTGTTTCTCACTTCTACTTTCCCACACTTTTGGAGATTATTGTCCTTGGATCTTAGCGACGTCCTGTTTCAGTCTTCTGTTTATGTTCATTCAGGCTTTCCGAATTTTTGTGGCAGCTTTTCAACATTTTTGTTGTACCTTTAAATCCACGTTTATTTTTTCTGCAGCACTACGAAGAATTCAAGGAATTACATCTCAAATACTAAAAGATTCTCATTCTTCTACTGATCCTGATATGACATGTTTTCACAGCTGGAAAGTTAAAGTGTCTTCACTTTACTGACTAAGAGTTTTTGTCACAGTCTTGACTTCAAGGAGATTTGTTCTAGACTAGGGCTGTAACAAACAGTTAATTACAGCGTCAATTAATCACCTGACTATTTTCTTGATTATTCAATTTGTTGTTTGGTCTATAAAATGTCAGAAAATGATGCAAAATGTTGATCTGTCTTTCCCAAAAGCCCAAGATGACGTCCTCAAATGTCTTGTTTTGTCCACAACCCAAAGATATTCAGTTTACTGTCAAAGAGGATGAAAGAAACCAGAAAATATTCACATTTAAGAAGCTGGAACCAGGTAATCTTTACAAATAATTTAGCATATTTGTCTTTCATGAAAAAAAATTCCTTGTGTGTCTTTTGCTTTGGAAATTGTACCCGAATGTGTTGAGTTTAAAAAAAAATTTAATAAGTCTTTTCTCATATGAGACAATTTGATGCAACAAGGTATTTGTAACACATTGTAAAACATGCACCAAACCAAATAATAACACAAAATGAAAACATGTCCGTGTTGCTGCACACACCATGTTGGCAGGAAGTGGGTCCAGATGTTGATCGTCTCGTTGTTCATCTGGAAGCTGCTCAGGACGCAGTCCAACGCTGAGCTCCGCGGGTGACGGTATCCAGAGATGATGCTGTCCTCCCTGAATACCTGAGGACCAACCAGACACACCAGGTGAGTGGAAAGATCTCAACCCCCAGAATATGATCAGCTCCTTCGGGTGGTTTTCAGTCACATACTGACATGTATTTTTTAAGGAAATAGTGAAAACTTTGAGCCAAAAACATCTCAAGCTGGTTCTAGTCGGATGTGCTCAGAAAGAAGATGTAGAGATAAACAAGGATGACAAAAATGTAAATGTTTTCCCAAGCAGAAGAGATCCAATATCAACATGCCAATCCAAAGAGGCTGTCGTAACTTCAGCTACGCCTTGAAACTTTTAAATCAACTAAAATTCTCATTAACTTCATCGTTTTAAACATGAATATAGAAGTGAATTAAGATGAGATCAAATTCAATATAAACAATTTGTTAAAAATAGGGATAAGTCACATTTCAACATATTTTACAATGAATCTCTACATCCCTCCTTCATCACTGTGTAACAAACATGTTATTCAACCTAGACTGATGTTGGAAAAGCTTTAACACTTGCTGTTGGTGTTGCCTGATGGTGCGGCTGTCTCTTTAGGGAAAAATGCCTTTAGCAGGTGAGAGCAGGGAACAGTAAACTAAAATACCTGGATTACAGACACGATCGAGGAGACAAAGACAAATAACTAGTTTATCTATAGAAACTCTAATATTTAAACTCAGATCCAAGGTCACATATTTTAGTATTTGACTCTGAAAGTGCTGACTGGAGATTGTGATGTTTAACTCATACAACAATGACAGTTTATCACACAAGATAAGCTGTTACAGCGGGGTGGACGCCTGCCAACACAGATGTTTGAACTGCAGGGCTCTGCCTCCAGTTGAAGTAAAGTCACAGGTTTCCTACAGAGGCACACATGTTAAATCTCCTATGGCTGTCTATATACTCTATAAACGCAAATTTTGATTTTGGGAAGGTGTCAAACAAGAACACAAGATAGATTTTAGATACCTCTTGTCCTTAACGTTATGCAGCAAAAATAACCAAACTCAAGTCAAACAAACCTGAAATACAATAATTAGAGCTGAAGTAGTAAAATGACTAAAGCACATCTTTCCACCAAACCCAAAAAACACAGAATACACTGAAAACATCATAAACTAAAGCAGGTTGGTTGTTAAAAGTTAATTTAAAAAGAATCAGTGTGGCAGATTTTATGCACCCATTCATATTTTCATAAATAGTCTGACTTCTTCTGGGTATTTACTGCCACAACTCTAAAAAAAAAAAACATGGGACACTATGTCAAATGCAAATAAAAATGTATGGACCTGCAAATCTTTTATAATCTAAATTCCATTGAATTCACTACAAATCTTATATATTGTTCAAACTGACACATTATATGTTTTTTTTTCATTATACACTCATGAATTGAGAAGAACTACAGGGTCTCAGCATTTCTGCACTCAAGGTTTTATTGCTGTTGTATGATGATCTTAAAAGGACATCTTTTATTAAGAGAAAACAAACAAACAGCAAGACAGATGTACAAGTACCTTATAAAGGAGGTTTGGCTACTTCCTTACCTTGGGGACCTGGTGGATGTCAAAGAGCTCGGGAAGCTTTATGCTGAGCATGTCTGCGGGCAGTCTGATGGCCCCCCTCCCTCTCTGACAGACCTCAATGAGCCTGGCTCGTCCCCCACGACAGAGGACTAACCAGACCGGGTAGTCAAACACCGGGATCCGGGGCCTTTGTCCTGGACTGTCTGGCTCCCATCGCAAGCAGCGTGCCCAGCCCTGGCTCCACCCGCCTCCGACGCCACTACTGGCCCTGATCCCCCGCCACACTGGAAACACTGCAGGGACACACAACAACAACAACACACAATGAGACTCCAGCGGCAGCAAAATCTTGTTTTTTTTCCATGCTCCAATTGAATTAATGATTCTTGTTAACACTGTTTGAGTTTGAATGATCAAGCACCTGCCTACAGCAGAGATCTACAGCAGCCCTATGTCAGCAGCTGGTCTCTAAAAACTTATGATCAAAGTGTGCTGGTTGTTTCCTGTTCCACGTTTGAAAAAAAATATACAAAAATAATCCCTCTCAGTCATCAGTTACTCACTAAAAGTGAGTGGCTGTGTCTGTATCTGCAGAGACATCTACCTTCTGCCTGTGTTCTCATAAATATCCTATTTATTTACGCTGTGTTCCGGATGTTTCTGAGTATCAACCTTGGGGCAGTAGGTAAGTTTAAGCCAACAACAGCACACAGGTTGTCAGGGTGGGACTCTACAAAAAAAAGTAGCAAACAGGTGCCAGATCGCAGCACGCATCCAGGAGGAAGCTAATTAAAATGGGGAAGCAGGTGAGCAGAGGGGTCATCTTCGAATCTGTGATTACAACATGTAATTCTGTCAGATCCTACTCATGCTGCCTTATAAGTAGCTTCCACACTGTAAATATATTTATCATTATATCGTAAGTAAAATCCCTGCATTCGAAATCCTACAAAAGTCTTTAAATGTTTAAACATGTATTGATGTATAGAGCGAAATACAACACTGATACAGACTGAGTTGTATAAATTTTTTGAACATTGTGTTTTAGATTATTCTCTTAAATGATGCCAACAGGGCAAATGTTAATATGAGCATTAAAGTTTATAAGTCAGAGTCATCGAGTGCGATGTCTTTGTCGACTGCAGTGGACGCAGAGAACAATCTCTTATTGTGCCGCTCTTGAGACGTACCCAGACATCAGTTTGAAGAATGCCTGGCATTGTCACATTGCAGTGGCTGTGACTGAAAGTATGCATGTGCTAACAACATGTCTGTTGACAGAGAGGGAATGTCCTATCTGTGTAACATTGCCTCTCACAGAGGGGTTACCTCATCAGTTGACTGTTTTTTACACCACAACATGTTTTTAAGTTAACGGCTTGCACCTTCACAATACCTGGCCAGAAAAAATACTTTTACAAATGTATTTAATAAATAATAATAACAATAAAACTTTTTTTTTTTGCAAATTCAACTAAAATTCCAATACTGTAACTAATAACCTGTTAAAAAATGTAATCAGTTACATAATCCAAGTATGATAATATTATATCAAAGTAACTTGATTACTTTCCGAGGATTACCTTAGAGAAAATACTAATAAAATGACTTTTATTTAATCTTAATAACGAGTGCGTGTGTAATCCTGTTACATGCATTACATTACTCCTCAAACTAGACTGTAAGGACAATGTAATGATGTGGTAGTAACAGAAACTAGACAGAGTAAACAGTAGGTTTTCATACATTTATAGGTGGTATAATGGCATTAAGAACAGATAATGAAGAAGACACTACTTCCACATTATTTTGACAGTCACTTTCACCTTCATATAATAAACGTTGTAATCAGACTAGAACCCCTGCGATGTTAATAACTCAAAAGCCTCTTCAGAGTTCACAGTACACATTTTTCTCCAGACCTGGAAGGATAAACATTTCTTGGCATCTCTGTTGCAGCTCACGCCTCTAGTGGCTCCTCTCTAGCAGTGTGGAAGCAACAAGAGGGGACCGGCGCTCACTGCAGCCCAGCTGCAGGCCCCGGCCTGTTAACTGTGACAAAGTGAGCTTTGTGGAGGCTGAAGCCTCGAGAGTACAGGGGCCAAAGGATGACTGTTACACGCTGCACTGGATGGAAATGAGGCTTCTCACACTTAAGCACACACAGGAGAACATGCACAAATACCCTGAGCGCCAACATGCGTGCACACTGGTACAAACCCTGCATTCATCACAGCTGGAACACATCAGAGGACACAAACAACAATACACGCACAAAACCACAGCTTGTGTCGAAGACAATAGCTACGAAAAGCCACTGGGTTCACTGCAGTGTGAAAAAAAAAAGCTCATTTAAATTCAGATCATTAGCATCATGTGGCGCCATTGATTTGAATAGCTAATTTAAGTTTGGGGTGTGTTTTTATGCAGGCTGTGTGACTGATTTGAAGGGTACCGTACATGCATAAAATCTACATAGATAAGAAAAATGGGCTCTGTATGGAAGAAAAGAACTGCTTCACAAGACAACAAGTGGCGTTTTCTCAAGATAACAAAATTAAGTTTTATCCAGATAACGACTCTGAAAATTGCATTAACAGATGTTCTCGACTTCTGTAGCTATAAGAGATGAAAGGGAAACGTTTTACAGCTGAATGCAGCCTTCAAGGAGCCGAAACAACTCAAGAACGTTTATGCTACAGCAAACGTTACACAGTTGACTCAATTTTCATAGACATGAACTAGAAAACAACTCTTGAGGACATGGACTCTCCCCTGCAGTGAGATCAGGAGACACTTCTTGTGCACGGTAACTCTTCACTGCTTGATGAACCAGAAAATGTCAGCGTGTCCTGTCCTGACATGTTGTCCAAGCGACAAAACTGTACATGCTCTACATCTGAACACAACCTCAACCCCCCTTCAAATACATGTACAAACATACTTGTACAGAAGCAACGCTGCAATTGTTCTTCCTCTCGATCAACGTGTTTATTGGTAGATCGCAAACCAAGTGAGCAGATGCTGAACTTGTTAAGTCAGTCACTAATAGGATAATGTCACATTTTCAAGTCTATGAAAACAACTTTGCTTTGTATTATCCACTATCAACACAATGAGTAGGCAATGACATACATTTCTATATATCAGGACAATCAGATCTGATGATTAACTTACAGACAGTGTTGCCGTCAAGCATCATAAAAGCACGCATAGGCCATAAACATACTATTTGTCATTCTGCGCTTCTTTTTTGGCATGCATGCTAAAATAACTGAGTCATCCATCAAGCTCCCAGCTTGTATTCACATGCTACTGACACACATGTATGCTGCCGGATACAGACGTATAAGATGGAGTTAAAAACCTACTGTTGAAATTCAGTTCTTCCTCTGAAGAGCCTCTCTGAAACATGGCTTGGACAAAGGCTTTTTGTGTAGGTGGTTTATTAAATCTCACATACATCCTCCCTGAAATGATAACATCCAGTATTACAGATGGCT
The DNA here is from genome assembly GCA_903131615.1 of Diplodus sargus. Taxonomy (NCBI): domain Eukaryota; kingdom Metazoa; phylum Chordata; class Actinopteri; order Spariformes; family Sparidae; genus Diplodus; species Diplodus sargus. The sequence continues at coordinate 1,125,493 of CAEMYA010000169.1, read as the reverse complement.
TCCTGAAGTTTAAGAAAAACAATATTTGGCTCCTCCTGTGCAGCACTTCTGAGACAGTCGTGAAACAGGCAATCCCTTGTTTGAGGTAGTATTGTTTGTGGAGATGATTAAACAACTGTTTTCTCTAGACGTTGAGCTCAGGGATGAGTATTTGCAAAGCGCTCCTTTTAAAAACAAAGTCTCACCACAGTGTGTTAGCATTAAACATGATTTAAGTTCTGTTTTGTCACCAGACAGACATTGTTTACCCTTGATATTGTTCTAACCTTTATATGATCCGTGGCTTAACCAAACAACTCATCAGCTTCAAAGGGAGATAAAGAAACTGACAATGAAACTGCCCGTCTCCTTCATACTTACTTTCTCACACGGTATCTTCTGTCGCTGCCGAAAGTGAATATGGCCAAGTCACTGAGACCGTGACACGTTTTTAGTTTTGTTTTCAAATTATTGGATTAAAAAGCAAACAGTGACTACAAGCTGTAGGTTCTGACCCTAGGCTTTAATTTCAGGGTGTTTAAATGTTTGTGTAGGAACAGGTTTTAAGTTTAAAAGAATCCAATATCAAGTCTTTTGCAGTCAGTGTTTGTCTGCTTTATTCTAGAAACAGCTGACAGATCTAGAGAAAGGCCTGAATAAATGAGAAACATTTATTTATTAAATGTAGAAGCCTCCATACAGGCAGGTGGGGTCACTGAATAGTCTGATCAGTATATTGGATGTGGATCCTATGCTACTGTGGGAAATATCTTTTGAAAGAATGGTGTTCATCCCTCCAGTAGAGTTAAATAAAGCTTTCTAGGAGGCTTGTGGTGGACAAACAACTTCTTAGAAACACTTACTTAAGGTTGTTTCCTTGAATTTTCTCTCTGTCCTTGGCGGTTCTCTACAAACTCTGTACTGCAGCCATCTTCATTTTTACACTCACTACTTGCTTTTTGCCTTCTGGTCGACAGCAACCTATGCTCATTTGCACCAGGACTGTCACTATTTCAAAAAGTCAAGTTAAAACATATTTGAAATGACACGCAATTTGTTTGAATGAATTCATTATTAGATTCATGAAGTGCATTTATATTTAAAAAAGAACCACAGATAGCATCGTTTTTATGCATTCTTCTTCCTAGTGCCTACATTTCCCACAATGCATCTAACCGCCATCAGTTCAGCTGGAGATTCAGGTGTGTTTTGCTAGTAGCAGCTAATGTTGCCGCTAGCTGCTAGCCTCACGCAAAAATGAGGAACAGCTACAAAGGTCTAGTGACTTAATTTCTTTCTCCACATTCTCAGATTTTTTTAATTTTCAAACAAAAGTGACATCATCTAAGTCAATTTATCTTTACCTCACACAGCTCCCTCAGAATCTCTTTCTGACAGAAATGTAGTAATAAGCAACCGGTTTTGTTTTCTGTGTGCAGAGTGGCGTTGTTCTGTTAAAGGGTGTTTATTCAGCAAACACGGGGAGTCTAGTGACATGCAAGACCATTTCTCTGACTGCTCAATGGATGACCATGGAAACATCTGTACCAAGCTCTTCACCTCCAGACGGTCCTTGTTACATTTAAGTCCTGAGGCAATTCTAAACTGACCCCAACGACACTTGCTTCCTTATTTTTTGTTCCTCTCTTGACATCTGAAATTCTTTCCCACATGCTTGTAATGTTGTCACATGACCTTTCTCAATGGATGTCTTTATTGGCCGGAGGCTGACAATAAGAAGACTATGCAGACAGCATGATGCCTACACAGACGGGCACGTGTTCCCTGTACAGCATGTCGACATCCTCTGCTCATTCTTCAGCTCATACTAAGAACATTCCTCGGTGCTGCCAGAACATGTTCAATCCAGCCACAAAAACACTCACACACAGAAACCTGACATGTGGATTCACTGACGGTTGGTGCGTCATTTTTTAAAGGACACAGTTTTAAATGTGTCCTTTTAAAATACATCTTTTGTAGAGTAACTGTGTGGCATTTTTTTGATTGTATACCACCTTCCATTGTCTCAATATGTCATACATGACAGTGTTTTTCCCAGAATCACTTTCAGCAAGCACCCAGAAGCGAAAACACAAACATCCACCTGTTTGTGTTCCACACTGAGATATGCATTTAAGGGAGGCAGTTTTTCAAGTCAGTTCACATCTGATGTCCTTGAGATCTGCTGCCAGTTTATTTAAATATCTCAGTGTGACATTATACAACAAACACAGTCTGAAAACACATAACAAAAGACTGAAAAGACTATAAATGGAATGCTCAAAAAGCACAAATGTTTAGGTTGGATTTTTGCGTTAAACTGCATCAAAGCTTAGTCAATCAACATAACATTAATCACACAAACAACTCTGATTGTCCATTAATTGTTTAAAAGGTGCAGTGTGAAGGATTTAGGGGAATCTAGGGACTAAAAACCTTGGACGCTGTGTGAAATACACAATGAAAACAAAAGGCAATGGCAATGGATAATCTTTCTTGTATGTGTATTAACATGTTATTTGTTGTAGATATAAGCTCGTGAATGTCTTGCCTGCACAACACAAACTGAGAAGAGCCACAGTGTCCCAGCTTTTTTGGAATCCGGATTGTAAAACATTTTTTAAAAGATATTCTTATCTGTTGTTGCTGAAACCACTTCAGTTAATTAATAATTGATAGGTCATTTAAATCGTTGCAATTTAATTTTCTCTTAATAGAAAAAATAAATGCTCTGTTGCTTGACTGAAAATGGAACATCTTTAGGTATTGGAAAAAACAAAACAAGCTAATTAAAGAAGTCATCTTGAGCATTTTAAAGACTAAATGATTAACACCTCATAAGAAAGATAATCCTTGCATCATCTCTTCCTACAGCACAAATGAACCACTTCCCTCTAACCAAAGGTTTGAGGTTACTTTAGTATTTGACACGGTGTGGGGTAATCCTTCATACCCTAAACCTTGTCTTGAGACACGTTTTACAACTTCCCCCTTTTTGCTTTAAGGCTGAAGTCATGCTGGAGTGTTTTTCAAGAGGTGTTCCTCCTTTGGTCGCCCCCCTTTCCTGGTAAGTGTCTACATTTCACGTTAAAAAGGGCTACTCGAGGTTATGTAACACTACTCCCATGTGTTCTTACACATCACAATGGATATTTGCAGGAACAAAGAGGTAACACTTCCCCTGCCACACCAATATGGTCCATTTCTATGAAAGTACTTTAATATGTTATTGTATTACTCAATCAAGTACTGCATCCAAAACCTGGATCAGTTATAAAAACAAAACCTGTTTCTCAGTGCTGGCAAACAGTCAGCATGTGACTACTACTTGACAAATAAAGGGAACGCAATGTTAAATAGAAACTCACTTGAACTCCTTACTAATCAAGCATGTGGTGATAAATCTAAGCATGCAATAAAAGCCTCAACTGACTGGGTGTGTTTTCTTGTGTTGGGGAGGCATGTTCACTGAAAACCCTCCTCGTCATTCCTCGACTACAGAACCTACACCTAACTGTCAACACAGTTTATCCACGTTCAGACAATTTCCTGTATTCATTCTTCCATAGTAAACTCAATACATCCTTATGAGCTGCACTGAAAGAAGACAATAAAATTCAACAGGGTTTGCTTCAAACGTAGTGATTATTCTACAATAATTATCAATTAAAGAATGTCAGAAAGTAAGTCTATCCTAGTTTCAGCTCCAAGATGTTCTATATTTCTCGAAAAAATGTCAAACATTTGCTGGTTCTAGCTTATTGAATTTGTGGATTTGCAGCTATTCTTTGTTATCTAAGATGGTAAATGAGGAGTTGTTAGTTCACACCAGTGGTAACACAGCGTGGCTCTACACAGGTGCAGCAGTTCCACACTATTAGCGTGACAACAGCATGATTATTGTTCTTCTCTGTGTTTACTGGCTGCTCACAAAACAACTTTAAAAGGTACATAGCGCCAATATGTGTAGATGCAGCACGTGTTAAGTCAACAAAAGGAATTTGGCTTTATAATTAGGGCTCTATTAACTGGGTGTAATCTAATTATCTGCCATTAGCTGATAATGTAAATTTTCCATTTATCTGTGTGATATATATCGTGTATCCCCACTGATATGGGCTCTGGACGATAATCAGCCTTTTTTCAATTATCCTATTGATGACTTTTCAGTCAGACTGCTGACAAAATAAACTAATTCAAAAGTGTATTACTTGGTATCTGATGCTGCATCCTCTAGCATAATGTCCCACCCACAATTAAATCTGATTGGTAACGATTAATAGTCTGTAAACACTGAACTGAATCTGCAAAGTTACTCCATTTATACAAATGAAGTGGAGAGGCAGTATAAAGTAGCAGAAAATGAAAATACCCAAAAAGGAAAGTACCCAAAAATGTTACTTTAGAGCAGCACTTAGATAAATTGTGCATTTTGCTTCAAATGAATATTGGTCCTAATATCAGTTTTCAGTCTCCTTGATTTCTAATAATCAACATCCTCCCTGAAAAAGCCATGTGGGTCGACCCCTAATCCATTTCATCTAAACGATAAATCGTGAAAATAATCGTCAGAATAATCAATAGACTTATGGAAATAATCGTTAGTTGTCACCCTAATTAAAATAGTTTCCTGATTTTTTTGATGTATAATATTTTTCTAAAAAGCCTTCGGTAGTAAATAAACATGTACATTAAAAAAAATGTGTCGAAACAAAAACTGATTCCTGAACTACATGAGATGCCTGCTGGGAAAACAGATCTGAAGTCAGCGTGGCAACTGCTTTCAATATGGAAAAAA
>CAEMYA010000169.1:1097676-1117555 GCA_903131615.1 Diplodus sargus | reverse complement strand
ATTAAAATTTCTTCCCGAAAACTACATAGTGCACCTTTAAAGAATAAATAGTTCTTCCATGTATCTTTATAAAATCATTAAAAAGCTAATAATAATGTGAATAATTAGAAATCACTCAACAAAACCTGAAAGTAATCAGATACTCTAATTAAAAAAGTGTCAATTCTCTGAAACTGAACAATTATGTAATCTGTTACTTTATGTGACCGGCAATCCAAAAATGTGAAGTGACAGGGAGATTTTAAAAATAGATGTGAACAAAACACACCAGGAAAAATAGCCTGACACATGAGACAGGAGATAAGAATAAAGTATCATTATTATTACGCACGCAGGATTGGACACACGTACACAAAGCATCCAGGACGTCCAGTTTAAAACATGTGATATAAACTTGCGCCATCGCACATTAAACATCCACTAACCCTGTGACACAAGTGTGTTTATTGTTCTAAAGTAAGAAAACATCATATCCCCCCAGCGTCTCGGAAGTACTGCTTGGCAAGGAGACGCTCAGTTCCTGCGTATGGGAGTGACTTGCGCGTAAAGACCTCCAGGGTCTCTTCCCAAGAATAAGGGGAGTGAATTTCCTGAAACCCTGGAAGGTTTTCACAGACAGAAACGCTCTGTCACGGGCGGTGTAACTGCGCAGTAATGATGGCAAAGTGCTGCCAAAATCCTGGACACAACAGAAGAACCTCACCTGACCTTTCAGCCTGATCTGTCCGATGGGATCATTGTGGGCTCGGACGAGGATGGGGCTCCAGAGAGGGGAAAAGAAAGAGATGAGGGAATTTTCCTGGGATAGAAAACTTATAAATCCATAATTACACCCCAACCGGGTCCATTCCTGCTGCACCAAACAGTCTCCGTCTCCCCATCCGGGCAACAAAAACACGACTGGATCCACTAATGAAATCCCACCCTCAGGGCAGACACTTTTTTCCATTGGATGTGGTGAAGAAAAAAAGGCTAGTTTTTTTTTTTCAGGATCAGGAGAGGACAAGAGCTCCAGCATCATTTACATAACAGCAAACATGGATGGCATTCATTCGGAAACAAATGCATGAGGCATTTCGGAGAGTTTCTTTTACACAGCAAAGAAGATTAATAAGATGCACATGTGAAGTCCAAACAATCCCAAAAGACAAACACAGTTACTTACGCATGAACTCCAGGCAGGCGAGGCATTTCCCCACAGCCAGCACAGACCCCTGCATGGACATTTCTCAGACAGATCACAGGCGCCTCTCGCGAAGTTATAAATCTACCTAATGGCTTTTTTGTGTGTTTAAACTTCTCATCCTGTCCCAGCAGCCCAATCCGTCCACAGCGAAGTCCCTGCAGCCCCACAGCTTCATGGGCTCACACAAAGAGGATTGCCTTGGGTCAGTGAGGTTTCCCCCAACCCCCTTACCCAGCAAAAAAAAAGGAAAAAAAAAAAAAATGGGCCAGCGGCACCAGTGCCAGTCGTCTCCTGTTGGGGTGGCACTGGGCCCCGCTGCCAGGGGATTGGTTATTCTGTGTGTTCGGTCAGTGGTGGGCACGGGGCCCGGGACAGAGAGGAACACAAGGGGTGGAAGAGAAGAAAAAACAGAAAGAATGGCACAGGGAGACCTAGTTTGAAAGAGGAGGCAGAGGCTGGGTCTCTGCAGAGCCTTCACAGGAGGAATTTAGAGGGTTCAGACCACTTGGGTTTACTATAAAGATGTAAGGATAAGACTAAGTGTCGAGGTTGCTTTTCGGTTTATCAGTTAGTTGAATTTTGTGAAAATTGCCCTCTGAGCTCAAGCCGACAGTCCCAAACACAAAGATATGCAATTGGGAATCAAATAAATGACAGAAAGGCAGCAAATGTCTACATTAGAGTGGTGGAAACTACAAGATGTTGCTCGATTCATGACTGAAGATGTCCTGATTGTCTGGTGTTGAGAGATTTGCAAGACACACTACAAAAAAGAAGTAAAAAATAACATCTGAGGTGAATACGCTCTAAACTTTTGATAAACGCTCAATCCTACTTTCCTGTAGTGCGATGGCATCTTGTGTCAGATGCTACACGGCTAGGCTCATTAAACTCCACAACTCCTTTTGGTAAAATAGACTTTCTGACAAAAACATTGAGTCTCTCTCGTTAAGGGGTCGGCACAGTTTAAGGTACCAGTTAGACACAGAAACACCAGCCAAAGAAGTTCAGTTGGGGTAATAGGAACGCTCATTTATGGGTCCAGAGTGTCGGATTTAGTGGCATTAGCAGTGAAGTTTAACCAACAAAATCCCCTTTCGAAGCAGGTAAAAATGTAAAAGGCCTTCTCTAGAGCCACTGTTGAGTTTGTCCGCTCTGGGCTACTGTAGAATAGAAAAGGCTCATTCTCATGTACATCAAGGAAACATAAGCATGAGTATTATCTTCAATTTCTGCTGATAGAGCCTCTGATTTATTGTACAATTACTAATTGATTAATGAAATGCTTTATTACCACTTCTTGTAGTCCTGCATATTACAGCTAACAGTCAACAATTAAAAATAAAAAAAGAGACTACTGAACTGTGCTCCTGCGTTACAGCGACGGACACGTGCAGACAGCAGAATGTAGCCTATTAAAGTTTAACTGGTTATGAAACAGTCTCATTTTGATGCTACTGTCTCTTTATGACCTACATAAGAAAACGAGATGATCATTTAGAAACTGAATTAAGGAATCACGGCTTGAGGTAAAAACCTGCTCTGCAAAGTTTACATTGTTTCATCATCGTCAACTTTTGTCCACAAGGGTCAGAACCAATAAACAATGAATAATCCCTGCAGTTACCTTAAATAAAAAATAAGATAAATTGCAGAAAACATATTAATCCCAGCACTTTCAATGACTGTGGTCTTTTGTGTCACTTTCCAAAAACGTTCAATGTCTTCAATTCACAAAATTGGAATAAAGGGCTAGTAAGAAGACAAAAGCCATCATGTCATACGAGTTTCTTTTTATTGTTCAATGCATGGCCACACACATATACTTGTTTTCTTTTGCACTGTGCAAGATGGGACAGTCACTATGGTAATGGTGATGTAGACGGGACACATTGTAGGAGTTTACAGGGGCCCAAACAACCCACATTCCTCTGAGAAAGTCAGCCGGCCCCCCTTCTCTTCCGAGCCTCCTCTGTGACGAGCTACAACACGAGGCTCGTCAGCTTCTACCTCCCTCCTCTCTCTGACACGACACCTTGTTAAATAAATTCGGGATTATACCTTTTTTTTTTTTTTTTTTATATTCAGAACTGCAGGACTTGTTCAGTGGATCAACACACGACAACAACCCCTTCCCTTTCCCTTAACATTCTTTCATATCATTCAGATTTAGCTTACAAAAAAGCAAAATAAACATCATTTGGGTACAAAAATAAAATCCAAATTAAAACTTTCAAACAGGGCAACACCTGTCGTGTTTTTTTTTTTCCTCTTCTTTTTCTCATACAGAGATAGCACAATACATAAGTCACTGGTCACAAAAGTACACTGCAAATAAAGAAAAAACAAAACCAAAATAATTTTTTTTTTTTTAAAAAAGCCACAGAGGAAAGAAACCGATTCTGGAGATGTGTACATATTTCTTCCTCAACCTTTCCTAGAGGCCTATGAGCTATGAGACGCCTGGTTTGTTTTGAGCCTCGGGTGTCAGGTGGACGGAGGTTCCCTCCATCTTAAAGTTGTCGTCATGCACCCTCGGCTTTCCAAAACCGCCTACCGGACTCGCACATTCTTAACCCTGTTTCTCGAATACAGACTGAAGGGAAAAGGGAGGAGGGAACAGAAATCCAAACCACTGCTCTAAATATCTATATGGATTCATCTGAGCATGAGTGTGTTTATGTGTGTGTGTGTGTGTGCGCGGTTTCTCTCTCGACACGTATGTACTCGTTTGCTAACATATACAGTGTATTCCTGGTTAGGGTGTGAACCAGGGGCACTTAAATGTTGTGTAGCGTTCCCCCACCGTCTCCGCACCCCGACCACTAGGGGTCACTCTTTATGTTTAAGGAATGGGAGTTGGAGGTGGGATATCTGCTGTTTCTTAGAGCGCCGGTTCGCCCCGCATTTCTCTTTTTATTTTTTTACTCCTCTGTTTTTAACTTTTCCACCCCTCCGAGCTTTAACTCCTTCCTACGATTCAGCTTTCTTTTGAGTTGGTTTTTGCCTTTGGAGACGCAGATACACACAGAGCAAAAGAGTGGGAGAGAGAGAGAGGGAGCGAGTGTTGTGATCGATCAGCTGTTCGCAGCGCCGACAGCTGCCCCCGTTTGACCTCTCAGCCAATCTCCTTCCACTGCCGGTAGAACTCCACGATGTTCTTCAGCTCCATGCCCGCCGAGCCCGCCGCCTGGATCGCCGCCTGGCAGAGGAGAAACAGACACAGATATGCAAATAAATACAAAACATACGAGATAGGAAACCTGTTCTCAGATGTGTTTTAGGCATCACTGCCAATGCAAATATTTTCTAACACTAATCTATTGATAAGAAAAAAGATTCAAACTTCTGTCAAATATCATGAAAATCTACAGAACATAAACATGTCTGCGTGCTTAAAGTGCTTGTTGTTAGCATCTTTAAGTTCTCCTGAAATCAAAATAGAAGTTTTTCATTAATCAAATCATTGTCTGTACACAAGTAGCAGGCCCGACACTGAAAAGTTTTTATGTAGGAATTCTTGAAAAGGTAATTTGGGGTTTGCCATTTCTGGGAAAATACTTCTAAAATGTTGATGACGCACCCAGCACTCAGAATAGATGCTGTCCAATGAAACACTTTTTAAAATTCTTATGTCATTGGAGCGAAGCTTTTTTTGGTAACAGACCTCACTGTAGTTAAAACTGAATCATACTTTAGGGAGAAACATTTTCAGTTCTCCCCTCTGCCGTCCTTCCACGTCTCTGCCTGAACTCTGTGATTTATAGAGTTTCCTGATGGACAGTAATAAGTAACCATTAACTGCTTATAACAGTGGTCAGTGCTCTGCTAGCCATTTCCTGGGAACTTTAAAACCCTTCCCTCACAACGTTTAGACATCAGACCTTAGCATCTGACACATTTTCCCACTGATGAAAATGTGTCAGAATGAAACTGAAAACCTCACTTCCATCACTTTTTGTGCGTACAACTGGTGCAAACAATACTACTGCCATCAAGGAGAGTTTCTCTGGATGTTTCCACTGTTTTCCCTTTTGAAAAGATGAAGCACTTCTCACACTCTGTTATGACAGCACGGCTTCATTTTTGCTGGATCCTGCCACAAACTAACTGGGATCCACTAGACTGGGAATGCTATTTGATTGGATTCAGCACCTTATCTGTCACAATCAAAGTCTGTATATATATATTTTGTGTCAAATTGAATGTCAATTATGTCTTTTAATTTAATTCAAGTTACTTGTAAATCATTTGTTTGCCTTCATCGGATTTTAATGTAAATTTCTTTTAAAGAGGTGAAGGCGGGGAGCGGTCAGATTCTGCACTGACACCTGAAGCCTGATAGTTTTGCAAACATCACATGGGCTACACAGGCATGTGGTCTAGTGCTTCTTGGTGTAAACATTTTGACATACGATTACTGTAAGCCCCACAAACAAGTGACAAGTGACAACACAGACGGATAGCTATTGTTGGCAAGAAGGCAAAAAAACAAAGATATCTTATATCTATTGCGAAAATGAGCATTCTCTCAAGGACAGAGCAGTTTAGACACATTCCAGTGACGACTGCACCGGTTCAAAAATAGAGTGAAAACTGAAATCCGAGTGACCGACCTTCATTGCTGCTGACTGAGTGCACAGTTCTTCCACTTGATGGCCGGTAAGAATGGTCACCATCCCGGCTGTGTCTTCGTCTCCGTTGCTCTGGGAGACTGTTAGCTGACGACAGCTGTCCACCATTTTGTATAAATGCCTAGACATTTAAAGAAAGAGGAACAATCAAATCAGAAGTCATTCTCATCCAATGAGCATGCTCGAAAACCAACTGGAGGTAAGTGTAGAAAGTGAGCCAGGTTTACCAGGCTTCGATGTCCTGGCGTTTGAGCTTATCTCTTTCAAAACTTCGACCCGACTCCTTCTGGCAGCGTATGTACCTACAGAAGGATACAATACAGAATATCTAAGAAAAAGGATTGTGTTCAACATATTCTTGGACAGAAGTGCAGAGGGAAGCTCCATCAGTCATCATATATATATTACACCCACCGGTTGCCTTTGCGAAATTCAGACTCCAGGAAGCGGATGCTGTCCCTCGCACCAGCAATTTCCTTCTTCAACCTGTCAAGTCCATCAATCACTGAAACACAGAAGCAGAACAAGTTAAGTACCTGAGCAAACAGTCCCTCAATCAAACAGACTGACTCATAAACCGACTATGTGAAAAGACAGAAGCTCAACTTTGACTTTTCTGGTTTAATATCATGATTTCATGCCAATGCTTTTTACATTTAGTGTCATATAACTTAATTTCTCTGTGCTGCTATTCAGTTCTACTGCACTGGAGAGCAGGTTGGTACATGTTGTAAATCAGACCGAGGATGAGGCTGTGCACTGACCTGTCCGGGGGATGATGATGATGAAGCAGCCGCTGCCGGCCAGCTGCCGGATGATGTTCAGATGCTGGCAGAGAGCAGCTGTGTCTGGCACCAGGTAGGGAGACATGGACGACTGGGCCTTGGGCTGCTGGAGGCTGCCCTCTAGCTGCGACACCTCCAACTGCAAGGAAAGACAGACAGTGAGACTGACTACTAACAACTGATGATGGGCAATTAATGTTGGAGGTGTATGTGCCTGTGACTGTAATTACAGAACTATGACATGACAGAACTTCAGGTTCCTGAGTTTGTCAGATGATTTTAGTGAATGTTGATCTGGCAGGTTCTTGTTAATACAAACTGACCACCAACCACTTTATAATCTTTCTGTGCTTTTTTTAGTACTCAAAGGAAAGATGAAAGAAAATGTTTTTTAATTCAACTATTGTGTCTTTACTGTGTCACATCCAGGAAAACAGACATGGTGAACAGTCAGTGGACAGAGCAATGATAAGAACCTGAAGTCGAAGCTGAGCCATGTCCCTCATTAAGCGATTTCGACGAGCTTCCTCCTCAGCCTGGAAAAAAGTTAACGAGAGAGTCGACATTAAATGGAACAGCTGATTTGCTTACAAGTAAAAACCATTTTGATTAATTAATTAAACAAATATTCTTCCCATTTATTTAGGTCAACCATTATGAAACCAAACCAGTTTCACTGTATAAACGACACGCTGAACAATGAGATTTGACCGAATGGCGCCATCCAGTGGTTCTTCTGGTCACTGTTCACATGTCACTCACCATTCGGAACTGGGCCTTGGCCTGCTGCACCAGATTGTCCTCTTCGGTCTGGCTGATGCTGGTGAAGATGCCCGCCTCCGGGTTGAAGTGCAGCACGTTGCCCTGGAGTTTTGTTAGGAAGTGGCCAAAACTGCGAATGCAACACACTCGCACCACACACTAAGAGAAAGACAAAGAATGAAGGTTGTTAAAGCTCTAATATTATACATGCTTGATTATAAAATGCTATGTTAGATGAATCAGCTTTAAAGGACTTTTGGTATCTATGTGTCTGTCTACACGTGGTGTCAATCCCACAGAGAATTATCAGCTGACTGTGCAAATCTCAGCGTTACAAAAGTTTTTACCATCTTTCAACTGCTCGCTTTGGTTTTACATTTCGCAGCTCAACAGTTTTGGTTCAGTCCCACTGCTCTCATCAGTGCACTAGCACTTTACTATCTGCCCACCACCAAACAGCAGGCAGATAGTTAACAGGCTTGTGGAGAGGAGCATTTAGCTGCTAAACAGGCAGATATTTCCCCTGAAGGAGCTGATGGAGAACACATTTTGTTAAGGTGACTCTAAAGAAATAGATGCTCATGTAAATGTGATGTTAATAAGAAACAGTTGACCACATTAACTTTGTAAAATGATAATATGTAATGTGATGTTTGTGGGTGGTGCTGTCCCCTGATTACTGACAAACAAAATGTATTCTAATTTTAATTTATCAACGAAGTCTAGTTAATTAACTTCCCACAGTCTACCTGATAGTTTCTTTTTCATTAATCATCCATTTATATTATTTTGTCTTTTGTGAGAAGAATTAAGGTGATACAACTATCATTTTGTTGTACAATTCTGGTTGTATAACCCTAACCCTTAAATTGAATCTTAAATCCTAGACAGATTATTTTCATTATCAATTGACTGCAGGTTGTTTACTTCATTAACGACAGAGAGCCATCACAGTTTATTAAACCCTGGCGTGATGGAGATAAAACAATAACAATTCACTATAACATAAGAAAAAGAGAATCCGCAGAAGAAGTGAAGATTTTAAGTAAAATAGTTTTGGATTCTGTGTAAAAGTTCTCCTGAAATTTCTGTAATTACAAAGACATTGTACACTTAAAATAGTTTTGTTGACGATGAACATATTGTGTTGATATTGGCAGACTTACTGGCATAAAAAGAGGCAACACAACTTGCAAAATCCTGTGTCATGATTCCACAATAACAGGCTGCTAAATCACATGGTGGAGCTGATGCCTTTTGTGTTTCTAGTGTTTAACCAATATTGAACGTGTAAAAGCTGAATCCCGTGTGTAAGTGTGTGAGGGTGTGTGTGTGTGTGTGAGTGTGTACCTCCTGTAGGGAGCTGAGGGAGGGGTTGCGGCGAGTGAAATCAAGGCGCCGGTGTGCTACGCTGAGAGCAGGCAGGTGCCGCAGAGCCAAATCCTCAGGCAGCAGCAGACTCTGGACCAACCCGGGCTGCTCGCACTCATTTAACAGTTCTGTCACCTCTGCGTTCAGACCGAGCTCTGCAGAAACACACATGGATAAATAAATAAATGAGCACTAGGCTCAGAGCGCAGTCATTAGTCACTAAAAGTCACACGGGGAGAGATATATTCAGCGTGAGAGCTGAGTGTTAGCACTGTTTGTTAAGTGAGTGCACACAGTACAGAGATGAGATCAGAGCTCGGAGATACGGACCAAATCAACTTTATCGATTAAAAATATCTATTCGATATTTAATATACTATTAAACAGCAGGGATGAAAAATAATGCATATTAGACCAAATAATAGTATTGCTAATGATAAAAATACAATTAAGGGGAACGGGACTGTTCTTTGACCACTCATTGACAGGAGGAAAATATTTCTTGCAGGAATTCAGATGAGAGAAATCTAACCAAGTGTGTCAAAGGACATTTTAGTATCCCCAGCGGGAACTAAAATCAAGACACTGTCGTTCTGTGCCTCCTGAGCTACACAGGAGTATAAATATCTATGCGGCGCAGTCTATCACTAACTCACCAGCCTCGAGCATCTTGCTGCCATCTGGTAGCAGGTTGAGCAGCACAGACAGTCGGTTCCACAGGCTTTGAGAGCTCTGCAGAGAGAGAGACGGTCGGTAAGATACAGTCCTAAAATGTAAATGTTTCACAGAAAAAGCAGTACAATCTTCCCCCTCACCTGAGCACACATGAGGATAATGTCGGTGTTTGTCCTTAGCCAATCAATAAACACCTTCACCACCTGGATCAACCCCTGATTGGTCAGAATCTCCAGCTTCTCTAGGAGGGTTTTCTCGCTGTGTACGGATTGAGAGCTGTGTTGGCTGCCCTCCGAATCAGAGTCCAAGTCTAAAAGAGGTGACACAAAGAGAGAGGAGTTTAATTTCAACTATGTAACATTAGGACAGATCTTTACAAGATTATATTATATTGATGATCTAAGCGCATTACCATTGTCATTGGTTCCGTTGGCAGTACCGGGGTTAATATCGCAGGGTGAATCCCCAGGAGGTGGCGGCGTCTCTTGGGAGGGGGGAGCAGAGGCGTCGGTTGGGGTGGGAATGCCCGAAGTAGACGAGGCTTGAGGCCTCAACAACATGTTGCTGAAAGTTGGCGCCAGACGGAAGCAGCGTTTTGCCTGGAAGAGTTGTGAGGACATGGCCTGGAGGTTACTGCTGATGCTGGAGTCGGCAGGCGTGAGAGGTCCGTTAGTGGTCGGAGGCGTGTCGCCATCCCTGTCGCCTCCTTCTTCCTTGGGTTGGTCTTCATCTTCCTCTTCGTCCTGGTGCTCCCGTGCCTGACCCTCCAAGTTGTCTGAGTTTTCCGTGTCCTCGATGTCTTCCAGGTCTGAACGAGACTCCTGGCTGTTCATGTCCGAGTCGGTCTCCACATCGAATGCCGTTCCTCCTTCCTCCTCCTCTTCCTCTGAGCCACTCCCCCAGCTGCCCTCCTCGCCCAGGTGGTCTCTCTTGGTCTCCTTCCTGATAGGTGGAGGATTGGGCGGGGTTCCTGTTGTGGTGCCACCTGTTGAATCAGTGTGCCCCCTCCTCTCGTCATCGTCATCTTCATCTTCTTCACTCTCGAAGCCTTCGCTCAGGTCGCTCTCATCCTCACCTCGAGCGTCCTTGCGGGCACAGCGGCGTCGGCGGAGTCTAGACAAGCGGGTGTACTTCTTCTTCTGTCTCTGTTTCTCTTCCTCCATTTTGCGCTGTTCTTCCACGCTATGCTTCTTGGCGGCCACCCTCTCACAGCCGTCTTCATCTTTCTCCTCCTCCTCGTCTTCTTGCTCCAGGGAGCCATTCTGTAGAGGCTTCTCGTCAGCGCGATCTGCCGGTGGAGCTGACAAATCCCTCATCTCCAGGTCATCTAGATAAAAGAAGAATCGCTCACTGTGTTTCTGTCTTCATCCAATTTTTAAAATACAGATTTTACTTTACAAAACAAATGTTCTCCACTGGGATATTCTAAAATGAGCAGATCAGAAAGAGTGAATAAATGTGTTCAACTTTAAATTACTCTCGACTTGTAAAACCTTCAAATACTTCTGTAGCTCTACAGTAAGAAAACATTTCAAACCACAAAAACCAGCCCTAACTTTAATCCTCCAGGATATTGTTGATAGGATACACTGGGATAGAACTGATCTATGTGCCTGATACTGGCTGGAAGCCTTCGCAAACTGCATTGACTTATGAGTTTTTTTTTCCCCCCCCTCTCCTTATACGGGTTTCCTCTCTCACCTGTGGCGTCAGTGTGAAGTGGAGGCACCTGGCTCTCCGCTTCCTCCAGTTCAGCCTGCAGCCGGATGTTGACGTGGTTGACCAGATGGGAGAAGAGCGCCAGAGTAAAAGCTATGGATGCACTGTACTGCTTTGAACCTGAAGACACACAAAAATTGCGTTAGTCCAAAATAATTATTTGTATTGAAATGTGTCCTTCCCCTGTTGTATACCAACAAATATTCTGGTAATAATCATTGTCACATATCAATAAATGTGCAGATAAACATTAGATTATTGCTGCTCATGTCTTTTACTGTCTGTTACTGTATCTATGTGCCTTTGCCATCATGGTTGTGTTTTAAAATTGTTTCTTGATTTTAGGTTGCCAACTTTACACCTGGCAAGAAACTACAGATGAAAATTGCCCTCTTGGCTATTTCTGGCATATTTACAGTATTGTTCATTAATATGCTGACATGTATTGTTATATTGTTGTTAATGACAAGACATGTGTTTTGAAACAGGGTCTCCATTCTGTAGTTTGTTCACCAGAGAGTAGTGATAAGTTTATTTCTTCAATTTTCAAATGTCCTGCGAACAACATTTCATTCAATTAAGTTGTGTTTGTTATGGTTGTGTGAAAATATCTACCAATATGTCATTATCAGATGTTTTAAGTTTTCAAATATCAACATTTATATTGACCTTAGAAATCCTGTATCAGTGGGAATGTAATAGAAAATAAAACATTTTTGTAAATCATCAAAAACCTAAAGATGTGTTTCTTCAGATTTATATTTTTACATTTCAAGTTTGTTTCCAAACTTCTCTTTGGGAGTCAGTCCATCACAGATCCTCTTGTGATGGCAAAAAACATGAAAACTTTAGTGGGTGTTTTGGAGAGAGCTGTGTGAGCGTTTGGCTAGTTAACTGCAGAGCTTCACGAAAATAAAATAAAGTCTGGCTGGTATCTTCTTCTTCTTCTGCTAATTATTCTAATCCTCATTTGATTAGGCCTTCTGAAGATGATACTGAAATGGAATTTTTAAGAAGAATAAAAACAAAAAAGTTACTGTTGGTTCACTAACCTCCCCTCTTCAGGCTGTGCACCACCATCAGACAAGTGACCACCATCTTGAAGACGAGCGTGTCGGGCAGCACAGGGCAGGAGCTATCTGCGTGCTGCTGCTCCTCCTCTTCCTCGCTGGGGGAGTGGTGAGCGCCGCCATGTGTCGGCGGTGGCAGGTAAAACAGCACCAGGTTGAAATCCTCCAGCACCGACTGGCAGAGTGACGTCAGCTCTGTCTCCATCAGACTGCAGACAGACAGAGGAGGGAAGGTAACATTATAAATGTGAAGGACGCAATAAAAACACAAGGTAAAACAATCAATACTTCAAGAACAACACTGTAGGGGTTCAGGTGTACAAGGAGGATGACCAGGTTTTATGATATGCTTGTTTTCCCCGTTCCTTTATATTTGCTTGTGAACTGCAAGTACATTATATTGGTAGTTAAATCAGTTTGTTTGAACAGTTTCACAGGCAGGAAGACTCTGTCTGGTGAAGTGTAAACATCTGTTCGGACAATGTTTGACTTCGATGTCACTGGTGCAGGTAAGAGGACAGATACTATAGATTTTGACCCTCATTAAACAGATGAAAACCGACTGTTTCAACATAAAAATGGTTACGTTTTAAAAATACTTAACCAAAGGTTCATTGCTGTGGTTGACTGGGTTCTAAAACCCTGTTCAACCCTGTGGAATTTAGTTCCTGAGGACTCTTGTAATTGGTAATATTGCAGAGAACGTGGGTCATGTTATTAAGAAGTTAAGTATACATTTTCCCTGAATTTCAAATATCATATTTTGCCAAAAACAGAGGTCATTTGATAATATTCGTCAGTGCAAATCAGCATGTCTGTGATTTGGGGTTGTACTTTCTATTCTAACTGAACAAGTAAGAGATTTGGTTGCGTCTCATAAAATACTGAGCAACACGTCACCAGCTGTGCAGTGAGATAGGCTATACTGAAGTTTGAAAGTGATAACAGAGAAGGTTAGCAACAGCAACAGAAGGTGTCATATTCAAGTACAGACACATAGGATCTTTAACTTGATCTTAAATGAGCTGCAAATGTGTATTTATAAGGAAATGTTACACAAATCTTGACAACAGATTCAGGAGATAATGTCAGTAAATTAGGGTAAAGTACAGAATTTGCAAATGTGCCACAAGCAACACAAATGATGGTGGTTATTTCTAAATCCCATGAGATCCCCTGCAAATAGGGGAAAAATGGAGGACAGCAGAAGCACTCACCTGTTCTTGGGCTGCAGCAGGCTCTGAAGGTACATGAAACTCACGAGGAGGCGCTTAATGTCTTTTGATCTGCAGAAAAAAGTCATAGCAAATTTTAGCAATCAGAAATAACAGATATTTCCATTTATTATTAAGATTTTGTAAATCAAATTTGGCCAAATACAAGAATTCAATGTTCTATTTTCATGTTTTGGAGACACAGTGGTGTAAGGAATGCTTTTACTATTGCTCTGCCATTTTCATTCCTCTGAGTTATATTTAAAAAGAGACTGAAACCAATCTGACGTCTGTACGCTAAACATCAACAGCTGGTTGGCTTAACATAAACACAGACAGCAGGAGGAAACAAAACAGCCCACCAGCAGTTCTTCAATTAACATGTGTGGTATCAATCTTAACAAACTCCTGGCAGATAAACAAGAAAACATATTTCCCAAAATGTGGACAACAGATTTTTTAAATTTATGATAATGCAATGCAAACTGCTGCAAAAAGTTTTCGCACTGAACACACCACAGCTGAGTAATGTGTCATTATGTAAATGAAACAAAGCTGCATTGTTCTCCGGGCAAGTGGCAAAAAGAATCTGTTAATCTCATTTGCTTCATGCACAATAGTAATCTGAATAATCCTAATGACAAATAAACTGTGCAAAACTGCCAGAAATGCTTCCTCATCTATGTCAGAGACCATTTTAATTTACAGAAAAGCCATTATGAAAATCCATCGAACTCTGAGACTGAGTGGTTTTACACTGTATGAACTGGGACTGATCAGCAGTTGTGACTTCTTGAACGATCTCTTTTGATTTTCCTCTGTGGACGTTTTCTGTCCCTCTGATATTCTGTGAATCCTCCTCACCTTTGTCGAGACGGAGACAGCTTCTTCATCTCCTGCTTCTTCACCTGGTGGTACATCTTGGCAGCTTTGTCAAACAGGCGCTTCAGGTTGCCATAGGCGCCTTCAAAGGGGGCCTCTGATTGGATGCTAGCAAAGGTGAGATATTTGTTAATACCTAGTGGGTTGTGGGTGAATAGTTATATTATACATCACTGTACATAAAGATTCCTCACCAGCGTAGGTAGTAGTAGGTTGCTTCAACATTGTAGAACTTGCTCCCTGCCAGTGTGCCCAGTTGGTTAAAAGGCATTCCTGTAAACAGGAGAGACAATAGTTAGTTTTCTAAGTTATTCACTCATCTGATGGTGAATATCATTACCGAATGTTCACTACTCAATCTGAAAAAGATGATGTATTCCAAATTATTTCAGTCGAACGACGCTGATGCTCCTTTATCTTTTAAACAAACTATAATTCTAACATTTAATAACTTCAGAGAAAACCTGTCACAATATCTGATAGTTTGATGATGTTATGTGTCCTGTGGGGATTATAGTAACAAGGAGTGAAAAAATATTTAAAAGAAAGCTAATAAATAAATCAGTAAACACACAAATAAAGTTCTGATCAATGTACGGTCGGCACTCTTTAAAACGTATAAAACATATATAATATCTTACTTAATATGTACAAAACTCCTTGAGGGAAAACAATAACAGTAATATTATATAAAATAACTAGCTCTCTTGTTAAATGCCAAATTGTTGTTTTGAACTAGTTTTTTTTAACAGATTAAAAAAACAAGAAGTTGGATGTTATCTAGTAAGCTTCACATGTTCCTTCAGTCTTTATGCTAAGCTAACCGGCGGCTGGCTCTACCTATATAATCATCGTATCGATGTGAGTGGTATGGATCCAACTCTCAGCACAACAGCCAATAAGTGTGTTTCCTAAAATGTTGAACCATTTCCCCAAAGTAGTGTTGGAACGCAAAATGTATTTGCAATCTAAATATCACATTCTTCCACAGCAACAAACAGAATTCATACTTATTAATGCCCTTCTTCAGTTGTTTTTTCTATCTACTGGCATTTCACATTTTTGTTTGTGTTGTGGCTACTAAGTGTATCACCCACGACAAAAACATCTCTGCAGCTTTTGAGAAACAAGAGTATTCCTGCCATTCTGACAGCCAAGTCAACACAAACTTTACCAGGTTCTCTCTGACTACGGGAACTGCAAAGTGTTATATTTAAAAAAATGTCACGTTACTGTCACTTACCCACGTGTGGCATGACAGACAAGGCCTGGTGGTAAAACCTTTCTGCCAGCTGCTCAGCCTCCACTCCAGCAAGCTCATTCTGATAACGGGCTGCAGAGGAACAAAGCAATAATTAATGCCAATAACAAGCTTATCAAATACATATAACCACATATTTTGGGGCACAAGTACTTCAATAAAAGTCATTAAGTTTGGCTATAAAAAAGGCATTATTTCATTTGCTGGTGTGATATCTAGTTAATAGTGTTAGATCAATCAATATACTAACATCCCAGTATCACGTAAGACTAAACCAAACGGCCTCCTGCCAGTTATAGTCTATGACTTTGCCAGAATTTCCCACGCTGAATGACACACACATGCTGTCTCACACCTCTACAAGCTGGGTAGAGAGATGAAGTAATTGTGTTCTCTAAATGCTCTATTATCACGTTATTACCGAGATCTCCAAGGTAGACCAGACAGCGATGGCAGGCCATCTGTGCCCACTCCATCTCCTTTGGGGTGGCTGACACTGGTTTCTTTCGGCCTGCGGGGAGGAATTACACAATGCTTTTTTTTTTTCTCTCCTTTTCATTTCAAGCATTTAGCTGATGCACTTAGAAAAATGACTTTGAGTTATGTAACAAATGAACAAGATTGAATTCCAGGAAAGCAATAAATGTTACAGACAGCACCCAGATATAACTCGCAGCACTGTTCCTCTGTTCCTAAAGGTCTTAATGTGCAAAATTGCTTTTGTTTTTTGTTGGCCAGGTAGACATTATCTATTGATTACATCTCATGATAAGATAAGGATCCCCATATTTTTGTACATCTGTGGTTTGATACGTTCATGTTTTTGCAAGACAGAGAGGAAGACTGCAGGCTGCACAATATCACAACCTTGGGCGACCCTGCACCTGCCCACCTGTTTCTCTGTGCTCATAATAGAATGACTTGGCACTTCTCCACTTATTTGTCTGCTTTGCATAGTTCAATGTAACATCTGATGCAAACTGTCCTCAGACAACTGACACAAACACCTGGTGCAAAAGTGGTGTTGTGGCCACACTGTTCATTATCTGTAGAGTGAACATACATTTGTATTTACATACATTTAAATGAAGTTGAACTTTTCAGGGGATGCTTTCAGAGAGTTTGAGCAGTTTAATTATTAAATCCACGAGTTTCAAACCACTGGTAATACCATGGAATGGAAGTTACAGCCATTTTGCAAGAAAAGCAAATCTGAATGGAAGAGATGGTAAAATGAAAGAAAGAAAAAAAGAAAACTATAAACAAACTGTCTTGTCAGAGGCAGGCAGAGACAGATTTTTGTCATTATAAATGTCTCATTTAAACCTGTGCTTCTTTCAGTGCGACATATCAATACGTTTTTAAATAAAAAGGTCTCCAAGTGACCAAGATTTTAAAATGTAATGAATGACATATTTAAATTAGGGACAAGCAGACAGCCTGTTTCATAAGTCTGACTGTTATACA
The DNA here is from genome assembly GCA_903131615.1 of Diplodus sargus. NCBI lineage: Eukaryota > Metazoa > Chordata > Actinopteri > Spariformes > Sparidae > Diplodus > Diplodus sargus. The sequence goes on along the minus strand of CAEMYA010000169.1, from coordinate 1,100,529 downwards.
CCCTTCTGACAAACATTCAGTAAGACATTAGATGCTGCTTGTGTTTATGAATGCTCTCCATCTGTGTCTGAATTCGCGGCTCTTACCGATCAGTGGGTCTGTGACGTGGGTCCAGTCGATGCAGTCCTGCAGCTCCAGCTGGTAATGTGACTGGATGTAGAGCAGCAGGTGCTGGTAGAAACCCACGCCGGCGATCAGGTGTGTACGGTACGCACACTCGAGCGCGCTGCGACTGTGGATGTGCTGAAGTGGAAGAGAAAGAGGAGCCAGAACATTAGAGATATGACCAGAATAACAATATATCGCACCTTTGTGGCATACAAACTGCAGTTTACATTTGGACTGAAACACTAAAATATTCATGTATACAAATGACAAGCAATGGTGAAATATTTAGTGAATAAGAAAGAGAGAGAGAAAGTATCATCTTTTTCATAAACCTTGCATTCTTTTCCTCATTGAAACATGGTGTCTCATGAAACATGATTACTCAGTAGTTATACTGTTTGTTTCAAACATTCATGCAGAGATAAGAAGTGAGCTACAAAGGCCTGGTGAACCCACTTCTTCTTCTCTAAGACTATTTTTTCATTTTGAAACTTGCAGTCTTCAGAGTAAACCGAAACTGACTCGGGTGACTTTACTTGAGATTTAATGCAGCTCTCTCTTTGTATAGTTTTTCCACATATAGCAGTTATCACCAAGACCTGGTAACAGAGTTTGATGTGCAAAATTAAAAAGGGAATTCTTAACTTGCACAAGCACCTGAAAAACAGTTAATAATTTCTGTATTATATTCTGAGCCTGGCTCAAACTGTCAACATTTTTCTGAAAGAATTCAGCTCAGAAAAGACCAGCTACATTTAAAATGGAGACGTTGTTAGTCCAATACAAGAGTAAAGGGCCAAAAGTTTTTTTTTTTAGTCCACTGGGACTATCCATGCATGACATGGCCACATTCTTGGTACTGAGATACGTCAAGTGCCAGTGACCACAAAACAGCAGATGTCACAGTAGAGTTAACATTTAAGTGGCAGGCAGGATGTGAAGTCAGCAAAGAGAACAAACTCTGTTTATCTGACACAAGCACAGAGGATTTCTTTCCACAGCTGCAGGGTGAGTTACCTTCTTGTTGGTCTTGATAACCTGGATGACCTCGTAGTAAACCTTCCTCCAGAGCAGCTCCTCGGCCTTGCGGCCATAGTCGACAGGGTGGAGAAACATCAGCTTCACACAAAGCTCCCTCAGCCTACAAAACACACATGAAGAAGAACAGATACACACGCACACAAGTTAAGGAGGTAGTTGGGTCACCGGTTTGACAAGTGGAATAATGAGTCAACCTAGTTTCACGTGAACAATTTGGGCTATGCAGAACAGAAACACATACCAGGATACAAACGGTGGGCATTTTTTCAAGGTTGAACAAACAATCAGCAGATTAATTGAAAAAGAAAATAATCATTTGTTGGCAACTGATGATTCTTGTACAATCCGACAAAAAGAAATATTGCGGCATCACTAATAAGCATGCATTTCCCTTCTGTGACTCACACTGTCTGTGTAAAATGACTCAGAATCGAGAGTTGTTGATCAGAAAATTGTGAAGTCTCAGTCCACACGTTGTGTACAGCCAGTGACAAGATTATGTTAATGCAGTTATGCAAGAACATGCAGTATTTCTCATTATCTCTTCTTTGAAGAGCGGCTTCTCTGCTTGGTTCATCTATTTTTCAATGCCAGAGAGGATAATATCACACTCAACAATAACATAAGCCTCACCTTGCACTGAGGTGCAAAATTATCCCTTTTACGAGTTGAGTACAATATACAACTACAGCTCTCGATTTGCCTAAATGCAGGTGTAAAGTCGTCCTGTAATCTCGACGAGGGAATATAATGACTTTGACACTTCCAGAGGGGATCAGGGATGCAGATGCCCTTGTACTGCAGTGTCAATAAACATGCAACACATGATCGTTCTAATTATTGATTCATCTGACAATCGCTGCCTGGATTAACAGATTACTCGCTTGGTCAACAAAATGTCCAGGAAAAAAAAAGCCCATTTAAATTTCCTCAAAACGTCAAAGGCGACTTGTAAATGTCAATGTTTGTCAGACCAACAGTCCAGAACTCGGAGATAATCAGTGTCCTATCGAACGTCACGTGGGAAAATATTTACAGTTAGAAGTTATAGTTTGAAATCTTCAATTGAAAAATCACTGACACATGTAACCACTTACCACAGTATTTATCAATTAATTAGATAATCACGTAAGATTGATGTTGGTTGACGAAGCAGTCTGAGCTGGATGAGATAGCATCTCCTCTGTCTCTAGTACTGTGTCTGTTCAGACTCATTACAAGTCTCTTTCTCACATTAACCTCAAACTTCCTCTTTCTCTTTTTTTTGGGTTAATTTGTAACCAGTATGAGCATAACAACATCAGTCCTCTTCACAGAGACTGCACCGTTTCTCAGAGATATAATCAAGTGACTTTATTGAGACATACGTAAATGTTCAGCTTAGATATAACACATGTATTTTTAACGCTGTGTGTGGACTGGATTTGGTAACAGGTCAGAAATATAGTCTATAAGCTCACAGAGATGCTACGGTATGAACACATGGAGGATAATAGAGAGATTGTCAGCTGAATGAACTGGAGATGACTGATTAAAATTCATGCACAGGAGAATTCATATTATGTTTAGAACAGCTGCTCAGATCACACTCAGGGTACATGTAGCCTATGAGGTTTAAATTACACTCCTGCCTCTCTCTCTCTCTCTCTCTCTCTCTCTCTCTCTCTCTCTCACACACACACACACACACACACACACACACAC
>CAEMYA010000169.1:1079976-1091817 GCA_903131615.1 Diplodus sargus | reverse complement strand
TGGTCACCCAAATCTACTTAGAAAAGCTTTTTAGTTGGTCAGAAAATGAGTGCAAGCTTTAGATTATGTGAGTTTACTTCTTGTATGAGAGCTTTCGAGAACGCAGCTATAAGTGACAGACCTCGCTGATATTTCTAAGTCTGCACACAAAGTGCCTCGGATAGCTCGGTACATTTAAAAACCTTTCCATGCCTCAGTATTGGTAACTTGAGAAGACCTATTCATAGAAAGAGAGAGAAACATTAGAGGAAAAAATAACTGTACACTCTGCATATACAAACAAACTGTATATACACATAGACATACCATATATACACATTTATCCAGTATATACACAAAGATTTAGCCAGTACACACACTTATATACAAACACATTCACTCGTTTTTTAGCAGGACCTCTAACATATCTCTCTCTGTTTTTCAGTCAGAAGTGGAAATTGGCAGGGATTTCAACTCGGCCTGGTGTCAGTGGAGTCCATCTGTAGAAATAAATGGGGAGTTTTTGTTTTTGTTTTTACCGCGATTGGACTGCAGAAATGTGGCCCACACTGAAACCAAGAGTTCATCCTCTGCTCGGTTTACAACTCTACAGACAAGATAGTCGAAAGTGGAGTACAAAACAATAGCTGTGAGGGGACGTCCTCATCCGGAAAACACCTTCACATCGTCCGTAAATGGAGAGCTCCATGGCGATCGTTGGGCAAGAAAACATCCGTCCACTTTTTTTTTTTTTCTCTGTAATTTGATTTCGAGTGAGCGTAACTAAGAGGAGGGAGGGCACAGGTCACAGCAACGTGCAAACTGCTGTAAGGGGAGTAGGTAAAACACAAGTTTGTCCCTTTTTCGTCAACGTCCTTCAGGGCAACGATTCTCTCCACAAGATTGTCTCAGTAAGAAAACTTGGTTCATATAAAATGGATTATTTATGAACTTCCATTAGATAGAGGCGTCTATCTATATCAAGAAATAAATATCTGCTCCGGAAGATTTCTGATGAAGAGTTTTTTTTCTGTTTTTTTCTTTTCTCGTCGTATACTATTGTAAGAATAAGCAAGTATCATAGAAATATAAATAATAACATTCTGTCCGGTTTTTTTCAAAGTCTTCACTGAAGCAAGAGTTGTGGTTTCTGAAGCAGTTTCACTTGTTGTATTTAGGCTGTGCATATTTAGTTTCCTTTTTAAAATCAAAGTCTGTAAAGAGACTGAAACGGAAGAGCTAAAACTATGAGAAAGAGATCAAGTGTGTCTAAACTGGAGTAAAAATGAAGCGGTTAAATAATGCTTTCCTAGATAGATAAAGAGTGAGTAGATGAATCAAAGGGTAATTTGAAAAGACTATAAGAGAGAGAGAGAGAGAGAAATAAATGCTTTGAAAAGTAAATCAGCTTTGACTGAAATTTCAAGAGAAGTCAAGCACCGTTGAAATACATCTTACCCACAATACACCTCCCCCCTCTCTCTCGATTTTGAGCATTGCGCCTTCCTTGGCCTTTGTGTTCCTCCATTCTGCTGATTGATCAGACTGCATAGCTGTTCTTTGCATGCTCGGCAGGCTAACAAACGCCCCGATATGTGTCCAGCCTACCTTTTTAAAAAGTAAAATGTAGATCCAAGCAAGAGGCGTCAAACACACTTTTAAAAAAAAAATATCCTGTCATCAAATCAGAGAGAGAGAGAGGGCCCAAGTTAAGTTTAAAAAAAAAAAAAAAAAAATCCCAGCATTTCCTTACATGGTCCGCTGGGGCTCTGCACCATCCTTTGAGCAAAGAGAATGGGACCAATGCCCCAAGTTCTCCCTTTGTCAGCCAATCGCGTCACGAGAGAGGGCTCTGGACATTTGGCTATGCCACCCTGTGGACTGTCGATGGTGCATCAGCCAATTAGGTTCCACATTGTCCTCGATGAAGCTTTGAGAGTGGCTAGGGGGAGAAAAAAGGGAGACAGAGAGAGAGAAGAAACGGGGGAGGGTGCTTGATCAGGTGCTATTGAAGCATAGCTAGAGACCGAGTATCTGCTGCATGGTGGCAGTCTTTCCAAAGCTGGACTCATCTCTTTTCTATAGTTTTTTATATATATATATATATATGTTCAGCTCTGAGGCAACTGCTTGTTTACCTGAGTCACTGAGGTATTTTCACAGCAATGTTAATTTCTCAATCACGGATCATCTCTGAAAAGACACTGATGTTCACACCTAGACCACTTTAAATCCAACATTCTTCATACACAAGTGATTTCACAAGAAGAAAAGGTAGCCCTACAAGCTGTCTAAATAGAAGACAATCTTTCCCTGCGTGAGACTTGCTAGCATTATTAACATTTGGTGGTTCAACAGTTAAACATTCACTGAAAGTGTGAGCTAATCTGCTAGCACTGTCCTGGAGAGTACTAGCATTGGCCAATGTCGACCTTTGGATACTGCAAAGTAAGTGATCTATTCTCTCTGAAGAGAAAAAATGGCTGAGGTGGAACTCTTCAACTCGTCTTGGTTCAACCTGCACGTTTAAACAAGCTGAGTTGTTGCAGAGCGACACCAGTGTGTGTGTGAGGCTACAGAGACAAAGAAACATTTTCACATCCAGACGAACCGTACAACAGACAGTTCATACACAAAATGAAGGAAAATGGATACACGTTACAAACATTTTAAAGACTCGTGTTCTCAGCATTTGACACATGACAAACGGAAGAGTTCATTTCAAAAAATACATCATACAATATTTCTTAAATTGACCGTAAATTAAACCAGTTTACTCTAAAAAGTCATTTAATTATAATTAGAGATAGATGCCACTCTTTTCATTTTGAAATGAAACCTGAAAGTATGGAAACAACATGAAAAAAGCATGTTCTCGCTGAATTATTGAAAGCATCAGGAGTGATATATATTCTTAGTGTCCTATGCAAGGTTTTAAAATGTGCATCTGGTCAATGACTAGCTAGTCTACTGGCCAAAGGATGCTCAGTATATTTATCCCAGGCACTTAATGGCAAACCAAAATGGTCAAACTGTCCAATCATACGTTTGAGAAGATGAACCTTGTTATCTTATCATGCTGGCGATGTTTGCTTTAATAATGTGTGGTTAAAGTGCATCAAATTAAAAACATAAGGGCATTATTACTTATCTGTCTGTAGTGTTTGTAAGCACTCAAAAAATTGTAAGAGATTTTTTTCAAAATTAAAAAGTACCGATATTGGCACCATTTATCTTCCGTACATGAACACAATGGACCAACACTGAAAGAAAAAAAACCTTAAAACTGGGAATAAACTCCATTCATTCATTTCACTCAAAGTAGCTTCATTCAATCTTTTAAAATTGTTTAATGCTTCGTGTAAACTGAAAATAGCACTCTGGGGCTCGGTCTCCACAAATTTGCAATAACCCGTTCAATGGACGATCCATCAATTTTTGAGCCGGGGAGCCGTTTTTTAATTAAAATAAATAAAACCAGAGATTGGAGGAGGGTGCTTCTAAAAACACAGATATGGAAACCCCAACCAAACCCCGTCAGACATAAGAACAACAACAGGATGCACAAAGAACAAAGACAAAGACATGTACAAAACATATCGGGGGGGAAGGAAAAAGTCCTGTCAAGACAAATCACAGGAGAGAGAGAAGAGACAGTGAATGAATCAATGAAAGAGGCAGTGCTATGGCAGGACACAGACATTAGACTTGGAAAATGGCACCATTTTGTTTCTGTTTAGCACCAGTTTATCACATATCGGTTCTGAGATTGAGAAGAGAAAAATTGCACGAGCTCAGTCCAAAAAAACAAGAAGTCCCTTAGATTGAAAAAAAAAAAGAAAAAGAAAAGTTCCCAAAAATGTCTTCCGTCACTCAAGCCTTTTACAACGCTTGTCTTTTAATTTAATTTATTTTTTTTAGCCCACAGATCATTTCTCTGACTAGGAAAGCTAACTTGGATCTCCATTTGTTACCTCCGTATCAGATCTCTAATGGAAAACCCTGTTGAAAAACACTCAAAGGCACTAAGAAAAGCCAGACTACATCACCACGTCTCTACCTAAACGATTTTGCAGCCTGGCATGTTCAGGATATATTTAATGCACCTACATCCATGGGAGTCAAGGGTGACTATAAGCTGGCTTATAGCACTTGCTAATGGCTACTATGAAGTCTTTGGGGTGCAAGACATTCTATAGTGTTTTGTTCCTTACACGTGTTTGTTTCTCACGAGGCCACGGACAGGCAATGAGAGCACAGAGCGGATGTTCACATATCGGCTTGGTTTGCTTTGTTTGACTGATTCAAACAGCGCGTTTACAGGGTATCATTATCTTGTCCTGCAAGACTGATACCAACTGAAGCTCCACGTGAGCGTCAAGAGAACGAGTGTCCGTTGAAGAGCCCTTTGTGTTGTGTGTTCATGTGTTATGCACTGTACAGTAGCTGTATGATTGCTACTTGTCTCCCGCGCACTTTTTCTTCTCTCTCTTGCCCCGGGATTAAGAATATCTATCGTTCTTTTTTTTTTTTTCAAAGCATTGTCTCGCTAAAATGGGACAGTGTCGTCTCTCTCTGATTTGGCTCAGTGTTGTGTTTGACCTACTCCCCCTTCTTCTGCTATGCCTGTAGTTGCTGCTGCCCTGGTTCCGGTTGCCTGTGAGGTTGTCATGGGGGAGGATGTTTTGTTGCCACGGAGCTCTCCATTCTGACTAGGATGCTGATGAGGAGTGGGTAGAGAGGGAGGGTCTACAGTTTGGGGGAGGACTCCATTGTGGGGCGAGCTGTCGGAGGAAATGCCCGAGGAAGAGATTCTGAGGCCTTGATCGTTGGTTACCGCTCCTCCTCCTCCTCCTCCTCCTCCTCCTCCTCCCCCTCCACCTTCAGTTTTCACACCGGGGTCTGCAGAACCCAGGGAGGAAAGCTGGTCCTCCTAGCGAGATAGAGAGAGAGGGGAGGGGAAAGAGGAGTGGGAGCGGGGAGAGGTGGTCGTAGGAGAGAGGCCATTCAATGAGCGATGGGAGGGGGGTAGTGAGGAGTCGTAAAGGAGATGTCCAATCAAGGCAGATAACGTGACATGTGGAGGGAAAAAAATCACATGTTGAAGAGGTGTGAGAGTGTGGGAGGAAGTTAGAATAGTGAGATACAGATGGGATAAAGGAGGAAAAAATCACCAGAGGAGGATGTGATTGTGAAAAAACATCGACATCGGGTGAATACAAAGAAGCGAGTTGGAATGAGAACGTGTAAAAGCAATGTCAGAAGCAAAGTAAGGAGGAGTTAGAAAAAAAAGACAAGTGATAAGGGGTTGGAAGAACCACACAGAAAGAAAGAAAGAAAGAAAGAATGAAAGAGACAGAGAGAGGAGAAAGAGAGAGCCAAATGAGTCACAGAGTTGATGCATGACGTACACCAATAGAAATGGCAGCACAGGAAAAAAGGGACACAGGGAAAGAGGGGATGAAGGGGAATTAAAATTCTTGAGCTCAAATGGTCCTGATCCTCTTGGGGATGAGTAGCAAGGGGGTGTTTGTCGGGTGTCAGGAAAGGTAAAGTTAAAATTAGTCATTCTTTGCCAATGAGTACAAATCATGATCAATATCGACTACGTCTTTACTTAAATGTGCGAGCTCGAGTAGCTGAAAGTAATTTTAAAAGAACTCTACAATCATGGCTTCTAAAAATATCTTAACAGCACACACTGTAGCATCAGCCTCTTACTGAGAACATGCACAAAGCCACATAGAGCTCAGAGCCAAATTCAAAAAGCAAGGTGCATCTTATAGCATAGCAAGAGATCCAAACCTCTGTCAGATTCACCAAGCAAAACGTCTGGACCCAAACCCATCGACCGCAACCCCTTTACCACCAACGAGAACCGAGTTCTGGGCTAACGCTAGTGCTGGTAAGAACCGGTCTGCTTTTCCATAGTGTCATTATATGACCGTATACGTCTCGATTTCCAAGCATGGCTTTGGAATGGTTTTGGTGGACTACATCGACATTTTACAGAAGTAGTTCCTAGCTTTGCATGCCTAAATCGGTATTACAGTATAACACGACTGGTCCAACGCATTGGAGCTGCTCATCGCGAATGCTTCTACGCTGATATCTAAGGAGGCCTTAAACTGTCATGGGTCAAACATATTATGTCCTTTTTCCCGTGATAGTGAGTTAAACTTTATTTGTTTTGTCAAGATCATGAGTTGCCATTATCAGGGAAGAACAAATGTGACGAAAAGATAATTTTTCTTGGGATCCTGAGAAACGAACTTTGTTACGTCATCATCACGAGACAACAAATGTTGTTTTCCCAATTTCATAAGATTCATGAGAGTGGACTGATACATCCACACTGGTCTGTGTGGTTATTGCTACACTTGTGCTACTTGTAAGAAAAGTTGATCTCTGAGTGAACAATGATGCTCTGGGATTGTCGGAAGAATCACAAATAAAATGTAACTCATCATCACAGGAAAACAGAGGAACTAATATGTTCGATTCATGACCATTTGGGGCGTCAGTAGACATCAATCCACAGTGAAAAGCTTTGTTTAGTCATCTCTGCACACATCAGACTAAAATCGATACGTGCTCTAGTTATAAAAATGCCTAATAATGTTTTAGTTGGTCCTTGGTTGATAATCCCTCCCTTAGGCCCCTGACGTAAGCGGTTCTCTGTTCCAGACCAGCAAAGTTTGGTGCTGCTCTTGAACCAATTTTCCTGATCAAGAGCCAGTTCTCTGGCTGCCGAGATGCAGAGAACTGGTTCAAGAATAGGCACTGGCTCCGAAACAGAGCCTCGGACTGCCTTGGTGGAAAAGGGGATGAGTTGCTGCACGGGTGCTCATCCTGGGTTGGAGCTTTTGATCGGTGAATACGTCAAAGTTTGGTTTTGCCATCTTCTCTTTACTTACATTGGCGCGGAATAACAGCAATGCAAATATCATTATTAGTATATTTCAAAGTGTGTTAGCAAGCCTTCACTCCCAGTCCTGTTCACTGACGTCTGTGAAGGAGCAGTGGGGAGAGAAAACAATTGGGTTATTGTGCCAATAAGACAACTATGAGGACTCTATTCATGACGGTGCTCACTGTATCCAAGAGCTACTGCAAGATGATTTGAATATAGAAGCATTTTGAAAAGCTGAAAATCACAGTTTTACCATCAGACCAGGGTAGAACCTCTTGAAATAATTGCACTCGATTGATCTCGCCTGGCACATTTGCTGTGTGGTGTCTAGACATAATTACAGAGACTCTCTGTTTCACTGAGTAATGTGAAAAAACTAGCTAATTTAACTTAGCTTTATTTTCTTCATCAAACATTGGAAAATATGTATGACATTAAATACCACTTTATTGCTCACATACAAGAAGTATGAATACCGCAATATGAATGGGGGTGACATGCTGTAGAGGGGGAAAAGACAGGAAGTAGGAGGGAGAGTTTGGTCTGCATCCAGTAGAGAAAATGAATCAAAGAAGGAGCAAAAGCAAATTATCATTGGATAAAGCTGTATCTGATGGGTGTGTCCATACTGAGTGGAAGGTGTTTCCATTTCACTTAAAAGAAAGAAGTGAAGAGAGGAAGAACAAAAAAACAAAAAAAGGAAAAATTACCCCCAAATTTGATGTGAATTAGCAGGTTTTTTCTCTTCTCAATCAGAACCAAAATGAATGAAATACAGTTTCAGCTGCTAACTGGTGCTATGAACAGCTACGGTATCTATATGGTTACAGACAGTTACAGGATGCCAGTAACATGACTCCACCGACACTTGTTTCATTACTCTCAAACACGACCAACAGTGTCATTTAATATCCATGTGTAGACACAATACACATGTCTATTAAACCCAGGGATCAAGCAGCTGAACAAAGACATGGCAAAAATGTTTACTGACATCCTTTTTTTTTTTTTTTAACTTACCAAACTCGCTTCACTCTCTGTGGGCTGTAGTGTTTTGATTACTTGGTGCATTCAATTACGGCTCGATGTGAGAGTGTTTTTTATGCTAATGAAAATTGTTGTACTGGAGACAGAAACACAAAACACTTAGCGGAGTACTGAAATGTTGTGGTGTTTGGTAATGATGCAGATAGAGTGTTGTACACACAGGTTCTTACCCATCTCCTCCAATCTCCAATCAATTTGATGTGGATGTCTAGAGCAAACTGAAAAATCTTTCTCGCCTCCACGTTTGAAATAAAAAACCTGCTGTGAGTGTTGGTTTAATAAGTTTATATATATATGGCTTAAGATGACTATAGCTTGCCAGGTGGAGAGCTCTGACTCTGACGCAAAAAAGAAACAAAAAATACGCATGTCACACATCATCAGACGCTCCATACGCCACCATTCAACCAAATAATGTGCCCCGGCGCCAAACACATACACAAACACATAAATATCAGAAAAAACACAGACTTACTGAAAGACACAGAAAACATACACAGTACACATCAATGCACATTAATCAGTGTTCATCAGGGAAGGATTGGGTCAGATACGGAGATTTCCCCATAATTCACGTTGTTTGTCTGAGAGCGTGCTGGGAGGGATGGAAAAAACTGAATGGAAATGTGAGTTCATGTGTATAGGAAAACATATGTTATGTGAGAGGAGGGGAAAAATCTTTAATAAAAGACAATTCACACAATAATCCACAGACTTTCGGACAGCTTTATCACCAAGAATTGATAAAATCCACTTTTGGGCCTGTTTTTAACCAGATGTTTAACCAGTAAACAGGCACAAAATGTGACAGCTTGTGTGTTAATGTTCACACATCTGGACAGAAGTCTATGGAACCGTAAAACATGTGATTGTGTGTGATTTCTTTTATTGGATTTTTTTGTGTAGCTACTTGGCAGAAAATAACGTAAAGCTTAAAAATATTTTCTGTTTATTTTTTTGCTGATGACTTGTCATTGTACATGTGTAACAGCCAGAGGAAATCTGCGTCCTGTTTGTAATAAATGTACGAGTACTAATAATATTTATCATACAAACTAACCCCAACCTCGACCCTTCAAACTTTCAGTGGAGAAAGGTTATAGATTATATTGGTTAATATATTCCCAGTCAATCAGCTCAAGTTATAAACTGTGGTGACTATGAGTATTTGTAAATGCCAACATCTGCTTAAGCATCGATGGTATTCATGGATTATTTTACGTTTCTCTTCTTTACACAATGCAGAGAGTGACAGGAAGGTCTAGTATTCAATAATGTTATTGTTGGCATATATTATGTCTGTGGACTGCTGGTTGTGACTGAATTGTGCGTCTTAATGACATTTTTCATTGTTACAGTTGCAGAGCACACTCAAAACAGTCGATGTTTAATATTTTTAAATGACTAAAGGGGTTCTGTTTCTATACATTTCTGCCAAGGTGTGTTTTGTGTTGTGAGAGAACATCTTAATCCATGTCAGATCTGAAATAAACTCCCTAAACTTGCTGTCACAGAGTATTTTCAGAGTTACCAGTGGATGCAAAGTGGCAGTGAGTGTTGGGAGAGTGACGACAAAACCACGTTAAAACATTTTTCTGTCTGTCAAAATAAACAAGTTGTAGTTTTCTGTTTATGAGAAATCCTTCAATAGGACTGTAACACCCTTAACTGTGTCAAAAACAATTAATAAGACTTATAATTGTGGAACCACATGCGCCAAAATGGCTTTTCCTGAGCCAGCAACCCACGAAAATGACAGCAGCTTATTATGGTACATATATACGTTAAGTGCAACCTCTAGTGGCTGTCTTAATTATTACAGCAGGTATGTAGGAAGTGTGGACAAGTGATGTAAAGAGTGAAAGGTCCTCATAGGGAGAAGGTAGGTCTTTCATTCACAATCAAATCCAGTGTGAAACAAGACATACATTACGTAACGTAAGTTATTTAGGTAATGTAGGTACCAAAACCACAATGTTTTGTGAAACCTAACCAACGACACTGTGATCACAGCCAGCCCTCTGCTCATAGGATAAAAAGAGAGCTAGTTTTCTTGCAACAGGGCAGTCAAAGGGTAGAAACTTTGTTAAATCCTAACTCTTGTTCACCTACATTAAATTAAATGGTATCCTTGAGTAAAAAGTGATCATTGGTTGGCCTGGTGCTGTGGAGAGTGTGTGGAGAATGATTTATAGGCACTACAGTTCAGACATATTTCAGATGAACAGCTTTTGCTGCCACGTTAGCTACTTAGCTCACAGTTAAATCTTGTTTTGTTGTCACTCTTTCAACATGGAGGTGTGCCCTTCAGAGCCATCAGCACCTCTGTCCAAAATACTCTGTAACAGGCCTCTTTTTTTCTGGAAGATAAATGGGAAGGTAAGGTGGGCCCGTCAGTGTGTTGGACTTGCAGTGAGTTCACAGGGTGCTGCATGTGGACAGGGACGCACATAGAGAACAGCAGAAGTGGAAAAGAGGCAGCAGGATATGGATGGAGAGTGAGAGTTTGCCGGTTTGTTTATTACCTGGTTACTCGGGGTGGGACAGGCGCGAGACGGGGTTGCACTAGGATGGACTGACGCCTCCCCTAAGAGAAATCACCGTATCTCATCAACATAGGAGGAGAGGAGAGGAGAGGAAGAGGGGAGAGGAGAGGAAGAGGAGAGGAGGGTTGAAGGCAGGGGTGCAGGAGGAGGAAGCGGACAGCAAAAGAAGGAGGGAAGGTTCGTGTGCAGTGGGGGAAGGATTGAGAAGGGCAGTGAGGGTCGAGAAAATCAACGGCCACCCAAACGACACAATGCAGAACAGAAAGTGAAAGTGAAAGTGACATAAATATACACGAAAAAAGGCCCACTAACGCACATTTACATACACATACGTAATGGCAACCATACACGCGCAACATTATCGGACAACCCAACAGCCTGAAAGCGTTAAAGCAGCGTGCCATGCTTTGTGTCATTAACAGAAGTCATGCTCAGGACAAGAAAAGAATAAGGCATTAATTCTGTGCTCCAAACGACATCTGCATCTGAAAGCAGTTCAATTATTCATTCAATTATAGCCATTTTTAGGAAGCCGAATCTTGCATGTTTCCTGCTTCAGAGAGGTTAGTAAAACATGCTTATCAAACATGCAATCGTCAACTACATAACGATGAATATACACACTTGGAAAACAGAATAATATTCACATCAATATACTTTATCCAAAAGAAAACAAGAGAAAAAAACAGGTTCTACTGTAACTCACAACGCACCACACACACGCTCATGAAGTCACCAACACTCAAGAAGTGGCAACAATTAGAACAGATAAAAGAGTGCAATCAGATCTTATGAATGAAACATCGATATGATTAATGTCACTGCAAACTCATTAGGCAGTTTCCTTATTATAAACACCTTGATGATGGCTGCTGATCAAACAAAGAGCTCAAATTGTAAAAAAACAAAAAAACAAAAACATACTGATAACAGACATTTCAGTTCTGCCAGATACTGTAAAAAATATACCACAATGTCTTTATAAAGGATTCAACTTGTTTAAATGGCACTGACTAGCTGAAAGAGGGCTGTTTAATGTCAATTCATAACGTATTAACCTTCATTTGTTAAATCATTAGTCAACGTTATTGGACCATCAAATTAAATGTGTTACACTAAATTTGTTAGTGTATTAATGTGATGCAATTTATTGGATTAGCATATACAGGTTTTCTGCTGTCTTCAGATTTGAAAGACCTTTTTAATAACACAGTGTGCAATTTATTGCCATTTTCTCAGTCATCCCAGTGAAAAAGGTGGCAGAAAACTAATGTTACCATCTACGGCAAGCATTAGAAATGATGGTAACACATTTCACAGGTGCAGAAGTTTCATAGAGAGTTGGTAGTAATTATC
>CAEMYA010000169.1:1053112-1077960 GCA_903131615.1 Diplodus sargus | reverse complement strand
AGTTGTTTTCCTGTTTTGATCGGTGTGGCGGTGAGTAGATAATGACCGAACTTAAATTTCTGGGTGAACAATTCCTTTAATCGGGATGACTTTGGTGAGCCCATGACTTTTCCTCGAGGTTCACATTTGTGGTTTTTAGTGAAACACTTACTACTACTTAATACTAACATGCTAACCTGAGATGCTAAACATGATAAACATTACACCTGAACGTCAGCATGTTAGCATTGTCATCGTAAGAATATAAGCATTTAGCTCAAAGCAACTCTGTGCCAAAGTACTGCCACACAGGACTGTTAACCTAAGTCTCTACTGTGTTGAATTGTATATTATATTATGTTCTGCTCATTGTATCCATCCACTACAGCTCCCAGTGATTTAACACAATTATTTCTTTAGATTCTTTAATGTTATAAATTGCTGTGGCCACAAACATAAAAGCTTGAGAGATCTGTCAGACAGGCGTCTCTAGTAAAGTAAGCAAATAAGGCAGGCGATTTCATAAAATCTTTAAGGTTATGATTTCACTTTGTATGGTTTGAGCTGCTGGAATAAAGCACTTTAGAAACTCCTGGAGACTCCAGCACACTGAAGATAACCTCCAGCACAGTCTGAATGTTAAGCAGGTTGCTGCTTGCTGTGCGCTCCTCTGTAATCCTATAAACATTTTTGTCAAGGCAGTATCGGAGCTTAAATTGTCACCAGCAGATATAAAGCCGTGTGTTGCTGCTCAACACTTGCATTTAACCCTTTGACGCTAATCATAACAGTTCTTTAGACTTACAAGCTTGTTAAACAAATAATTTATTTGGTTCTTTGTTCACTGAGAATAACAAACAAGTATTTCACTTGTTTATAAAGAAAGAATTTTGACATTCTTATGAGCTTCTTCATCAGTCAAAATACTAGAAAATACTGCGTTTATTCAAAGCTTCATTTTTGCAATGTTTTCTGTAAAAAAAATTAAGGATCATGTTGGAAAATAGGAAAGAAATGATGAGTTAATAAATGAAATGTGAGCGAAAGTGTGTCGGGAAATCTTGAGCATAGCTGCTGTTAGCATGTTAGCATGGAACACCAATGTTATTTAATCAAAACACATATTAGCTTTAAATTATAGTTATTTTTTTTATCAGCAGAGTTTTACAACATAATCCTAATTTGAAAAGGAATATGACAGATTCATTCCAATAACATTTTTAACATAAACATAAACATACTCTCTATAAAACTCTAAAATTAAAATTGCATCTTGACATCATGTAATGGTAATGTATCCTGAGACAGAAGCCAAGAATGACAACACTGCTTTAATACTGTGTGTCATCCACATAGAAGGTGTTATGACTACAACACCCTTTTTTGCTGACAATGAACAAGATTCGACATGATTCATTGGGCTTCTAAAGGTCATGAATCTTTTTTTATTTACAGTAAATGTGTGTCTCTTTTTGTTTTATCTATTTATTTTTGTTATAATATGCACTAAATCAAATCTCACATTCCTAATTGCCTACACTTTATGGCACTTAAGTCATCGTCCTACGCTTGCAAGCTTTATCCATCTGGCGCCCAGCAGGGCTTAAAGAAGGCACAATATTTGCGAATAGGAAATTCCAGTGTGGATCACAGACGAGCTGAAAGGACCAAGAGAGGAATCGATTAGCCGATCAAGAGTATACTTTACACTTCTCAGCTTCACTCAAATTCAGAGGCAAATATTTTTATTCTAGTTTTTAATTCAGGTTAAAAATGCAACATATAATCAACAAATAAATAAATATAGAAGATAGGACCTTATTGATTCCAAGGGAAAAGTTAAATTTATACCCAACTGCCTTAATCAGGTACATTATTGGTGCACAATGTATGTTTTTTAGAAACCATATTGGTTTCACAGTCCTACCATCTTTAACCGTACAACTCCTAGATGTGTCACTCAACCATAACTCAAAATACAAGTCTGTGTTACGGTGATCTACAAAAACTTACTTTGCCAACATTTATCTAGCAGCTGGGTTTGGGTAAAATATTTCCATGCTGCACTTTGACACATCAGTTGGCACCAAATACATTTTTAGTTACGTAAACATCTGTTTATGTCTTCCACCACTGCTGGTGATTATCAGAAATAATTACAGAGAAACAGAGGGATTATCTCAGTATAAATATGAGTATTTTGGTTCTGATTAAAACAAAATGGATCTAGACAAACATATGAATGAGCTGAGTAGTCAGTGTCATTACCTCTTCCATTCGTAGCATTTTTTCTTGCACACGAACACATACACACATATATATAGACACAATATATAAGTATGCGCTCACACGCTATATTTACAGCATGAGTCATGCTTGGAGGTGGGCTCGTTAATTTGAAGGGATAAGAAAGGGGGTGGGTTGAGAGCATGGAATGAAAAGCGACTAAAGAAGGAAGCTCCTAAAGACACAACAGCACCACCACCATCACCACGCAGTGTTTGGGGCTCAGCTGTTCAATAATCTGAGAGTAAGTCTGGTTCCGCATCATGTGTGAAAATGAGTTTCAACCCCGACATGCTCGACAACACAATAGAACTGGCAACATGGTCATCACCACAGGCGGAGATATGCTCACAAACCCAGCTATAGTCTCGGTAGCTTGAGCCGAGGAATGCAAACAGCAACACTCTCTGATCTTCAAAGCTCCCAGGTGTGTTGGCAGACAGATGGCAGTCAAACCCAAACACAGGGACGGGTCGGGGACAGGGCAAGACAATCAGAGGGACCACAGACACTCAGCAGACAAAATAATAACAGTAGCGGGAAAAAAAGAGAGGAAGAGGGGGAAAAGAAGACAGCACGGGCCATCGTACGGACTCGACGAGAGAAGAAGCAGTCTCACAGACCTGATCAGCGAAAATCCTGGTTTTTGGCTCAATGATGGGTCCTCCCCTTAACTCATCCTCCACAGCCATGAGTCTTGGAAGGAGAGAGAGAGAGAGAGAGAGAGAGGGAGAGAGAGAGAGAGAGAGAGGGGGGAAGGGGTGGGTGACAGAAAGAGAGGGAGTATTGTGAATTCAAAGATGATACTCGACAAGAAGTTGAGCAGATGCATCTGCAACACAACATCTGTCTCAACGACACCACAGTGACAAGGCGTTTGGTTTACCTGCGTCTCAAACCTGATTGGGCTGCTCAATCTTTTTTTCTAAGCAAATGTGGAGCAGCTGCAACCCCAAGCCACGCTTTATGAGGCACTGCCAATTTTCACTGGTGGAGCCTTCTTTCTCTTCTAGCACCCATGGGATTCATCAAAGCATTTTTATTTATTTTTTTACCCAATTTAAGGTGTTTTCCAAGAGCAATTACAGCCAACTGTGGACAATTACGCTGAGTTTTCGTTGAGTGAATGGTCCAGTTACCAAGCCCCGATCATCCCCTAGGGAATTGCCCGTCTTACGTAACACAGACTGACCAAGGCAAAATCCTTTTGACTAATCATTTCAAAGACACAGCTCGCAGATATGGGGCAAGCTTAATGCTGCATGTTTCATGAGCCATCGGACAAGCGCAGGTTTTCCCGGCTCTCGTGATTAATCCGTGTGCCAGGGATTTAATCCAGAAAGGGCTTTTTAAGGATGGTTCTCACACAAGGTTACCGTGCAGTTACACAGCCAACTGGCTAAAACTGTGAGTATTGTTATGGTGGTGATGGATGCCAAATAGAAGTTAGTGTGAATAAAAAAAGTCCTCGTCACACGATAGACTTCATTGGATTGACTTTTTATCCCGGTTGGCAACAGCAGATTAAACATCCTGCTGGAATATTATCCCTTTATATTGGTTCACTAATAAGCAACTTTGCAGATTAATGTCAATTTCTTTGGGTAAAATGACCAGAAAGAAAGTCATTCGTGTGTTCATTAATCAAATAGTCAACAGGAACATTTTAATTGCCATCGTGTTTTTCGAGGGCAGAATAAATATTAACACCAATCAAGTCGTATTGTGTCACCCAAGGCTACTTTCAGCACATTCGTATGTTTTTGTTTTTTTATTCAGAACACAGAGAAAGCACATGTTTGACAATAAAGAACGAAAATCCACAGGTGAAGTTTCAAACATAAGTGTTTGGATGTTTTATTCCATAAACAATGTACAGTGTCGAGAGTTATTTATTTATTTATTTTTTTACAAAAGAAGAAGAGAATAGGAAAAAGAAAAGAGAATCAATCATACTGTAAAGCACAGACAGAAATATAAGCACTGTCCCGAAAAAACAATGGAATGTAACATGGGGTTTACAGCATTAAGATTTTCGACATGACTTCAAGAGGCAGACAATGATTCATGTGGGTGATATGTTACAAAAAAAAAGAAGTTAAGCTTTTTCATATCCAGTTGTTCTTCAAGTAGTGTGCTTTTGAGGTCAAGTCGTACATGTAGTCAAAAAACAATGTGTGTCCAACCAACATGAGGTCACAATGTCTGAATATTTTTGCTACAGAGAAAAAAAAGGCAAGAGACAAACGATGTAAAGTTAATGTGAAGTCAATGGAAAGAAAACAACAGACCTGGATCAAACAGCAGCTGCAAATACTTCCCGTTGTGTTGCCGACATACAGTTTGCGTCTTTGACTGAAAACTTACCTCTCGGCGTCTGATTGGTGCAGCAGACTTCCCACCCTCCCCTGTGGTTAAACCAAACTAAGAATTATTTGCTATGACTATTTGACACAGGTCTGCATAATAATAGAGACTATAAACTCTTGGCTGCTGCTACAAGCCATGTCAATCAGACCAATATATTGATCACACACACATCAAGCCAAAACTCATCACCACTATGAATTCATTTGCAGGATTTTAAAACAAAGGTTTTTGCCGTTGTACAATCTATACAGCCTATCAATTAAATTCTTGCTACAGAAGAGAGGCGGATATACTGACACCAGAATGTTATCTATATCTCTGGAGAGGGAGAAAGAAAATAAAGCGGTTGCCCTTTTTATAATAATAATAATATTTAAATCATACTGTAGCTGCATAAGTTTAAATGACAATACTGTCTAGCGTTTCTTAAACGACTATTCTGATCACCATGTCACTGGACGACCACCAATGACGGACTTGCAGGTCAAAAGTAATACCAAGCATATACAGCAAAATCATACAGATAGAAGAGAGAAAAATCTTTTCGTTGCGCTCTAATTCATAAATAATAACCATTGCAGACTTTCATTCAAAAATGCAGATAAATTCACAAACACCGTACAGATAAAAGCCAAAAAATAAACGTAAGAAAAACACACTTTTGCAGAAACAGACTGTTGTCAAAAGAGTCACGTCTTTTGTTGTCACGTTGCCTCTGTGGTTATTTTTGCACTTTACAGTATTCCAGGTCTTTTATTTCTGCTCTGTTTAGATACTGCGTTGTGGCACCTGGTAGAAGATTTTGGCAGAAAAGTTTCTTTATGTACACAAGATGCATACGACAAGACCTCAGCAGGATCCTGCATGTACATGTGGAGAGTTCATATCTATTATTGCGCTTCTCCTGCTAAAAGGTTTCGCTATTGCAAGGTTTTAAAATAATTATAATCTCAGTCTCAATAGAATTCATATATATATATATATATATCTCATATATTATTATTGTTATGGCTCTTGCATCACAGACTTTAATATGCTATGTAGTATAGTATAGTTAAAAATAGATTATTACTATGACGGGTACAATCAAGACCATAGAATCTCACTAATCTCTCAAAAAGTAAATCTTTTAAAACAGCTCGGGGGAAGATAAATAGTTTATATTTGTTATCTATATATTTATTATCATTTATAACCCAAAAGGAATAAAATATTTTGACAACAAAAAATAAACAAAAATTGGAGAGCCTGTAGCCAATGAATGGGAAAGAAAAAATATAGATATAAGTGCTACAAGTAAAGTGGATTCAGTGTTTTCAGTGGATTTAACATAGCTTGACCTTAAACTCAATATTTGGCTTTGGTTTAAATTAGATTGTTGAGAAGAAAAAAAAACTGTATCTGGTCCAAACGACGAGATATTGGAGCTGCTCCGAGCTTAAAGTAAAGTTTGTGCACAGAACATTAAGGCTTCTCTGAAAGAGAAAAATCCCCGACACTTGAAACGCGACGCTAAGTGTTTTCTTTTTCGTTCTGCGGGTGAAGAGATTTTTTTCAAGCCTACGTAGGAGCCGTGAGTTCAGGATCACGTGCGCTCCTTTTTGCAGAACCTGAGCTTGCATTTGCACCGACATGATGTATCTGAATGTGACATTTTTTCTTACATAGAAGTAAATTTAGATGAACTATCACATAATGCTGTCAGCTTGCTAAGATTCTGTAGTCCGATCAATCCAATACGATGGCCGGGGACCATGTTTCTTGGCAGTCACACTTTTCTTTTCATTGCTCATGGGTGAATTAAAATTAAAAATGTGTCCAAACGATGCACCATGGTCTGGCTCAGTAAATAGTGAGTAAAACTGACTCGGAAGCATCCAGATCTGCTACTTAATTCATCCTTGTGTGGTCTGATGATAAAAATCACACAAGTTGCAAGTGTAAGCCTCGGAGAAATCAGCTGTCTGCACACTTTGCTCTCTGTGTGCAGCAGATTTACTGTATTCGCTTTGAGCTTATACTCCAGCGGAGCAGTATCAATGGTTTGGCTTTAAGTGCTCTGATAAAGTTTTCTGTGATGTGGCATATTTCCTTTTTATGCCTTCATGCTCGAATCTTCATCATAGTCTGTGACTCTCCTCCCTCTTCTTATTACACCATAGCTCTGTATGAATGTAACAGAGAGAGAGAGGCGTCGCTCCCCATGTTCACTCTGTAGAAAGCAGTCCTTCAAG
This sequence comes from Diplodus sargus, assembly GCA_903131615.1. Classification (NCBI taxonomy): domain Eukaryota; kingdom Metazoa; phylum Chordata; class Actinopteri; order Spariformes; family Sparidae; genus Diplodus; species Diplodus sargus. Next base: position 1,071,091 of record CAEMYA010000169.1, on the reverse strand, counting down.
CGAACATGGTTCATCTCGGTTCAAAATGGAAGAGCTAATATTAACCCATGGTCTTCCATAGTCCTGCGCCTGAAGGTCCAGAACAATGCTCTGTGTTGCTTTTAAAAAGTGCAGACACGTTTTCTGAAGCGATCAGATTTTAAGATCCTCTTGTGCTTTTCACAATCTCGTGGGAGAGTCAATTGAGAATTAAGCTATGTGGAATCTGAAATGTTCCAGAGATCCAGTTAGTGGCTGTGCTTATAAAAGGCGGCTGATGATAGATAGGATAGGGGAGGATGTTTTAATGGTGGTTTTATATACAAGGTTTATAAGATGTTCCCCCATAAAAGACGAGCAGGACTGTCTCTGTCTTCATTCCATGTCTTCTTTCCTGGAGTGGATTAGAAGTGGCAATATTCTCTGTCACAGTTATCCACCCTTCAGTTTGCAGACCACAGACTATTATAAGATGTGAACAAGAAAAATGTTGTGTACTCTCTCCACTATTAAAAAATAAACTAAATTCAGGCAGCGTCGCTAATCTGCAGTCACGCTTAAAATACTCAAAGAATCCACAGCAAACATTTGGTTTTTTCGTGCCTGCATACGACTGAGACAGCGATCAATACTCCACTCTTTTTTTCGCATCAACTACTTAATTCTGTGGTCAATCGATAAAAACTAAAGACTGCACTCAGAAACGGCGCCATTACAATTTCACACAAGCACTCAATGAATTAAGACTCAGCCGGAGTTTTCGCCGCAGTCGGACAAATATGATGTTCTCGAATAACAAGTAAACCACGTTGTGAGGATGCGAGAGCAGATTTGCTACAGCAACAAGAGCTTCGAGGACAATCGGAGACTCTTTTTGTCCAGCTTAACTCAGCTGAAAAGAACCAACCGCTGAGGGAACATGCCCTGCACGCTTATCGAAGAAGATATAGATCTCTGGCTTGCTTATAATAGTCTCTCATTTAATTTGTCACTCATTACGTGTCTGCAGCTTTGGCTTTCAATATACTGTGCAGCTCTCCGCCTTCCTCCCAGGACTGTGTTACTTAATGAAACTGAAACAACCTCCTACCCTCCAATATTCTTTGCAACATAACAACCGTGTAAATAGAGTCATATTCCAATATGCAAGATACTGTATGTATCTCTGGAAAGAAAAATAGCACTGCTTCAAGTTCACGTTGCGCTCTTGTTGAAATAAAATCCAATACTCTAAAAATGTACTGTGTCGATCGAAGTCTTCTGCTTCCACTCACTCCTTGGAAGTACGAAAATGCATTTTAGTTAATGCTACCAATCTTTATCTGAGAGAACACGTCACTTCTTTCACATGTTATGGACGACAACTCATGAAGTCAATTCACCAAATAAACTAAACTAAAGTCAAACACGACGTCTTAGCTGTCTTTTGCCCTCCATCCCAACAACAGCCTCCATTTACCTGTTAATTATTCCTTTAATTTGGGAGTCTTTCTCCACTTGCTGTTGCTGTAGCCTCCTCTCACTGTCATCGAGTCGGTTCTGGTACTGTAGGAGGATCTTATTGGTCTGCTGCTCCTGCGTGAGGAGCCTCCGCTCGTACTCCTCCAGCTTTCTGTGGGACATCAGCAGGCGCTCCTTCAGGGAGTGGATCTCCTCCTCGTATTCCTTTACCTGAGGCGAAAATACGGCGGGGATGCTAAATTAGAAAATGCCTTAACCGGGTTAGTGTTTACATGCCTTGATTTATGCACATTCATTAATCTTGTATAAGACATACTGGGAAGGAGAGAAACACCTCAGAATACACCGAATGAGAGCGGCTGGTGCATGAAGGCTGATGTAGAGTGAATACACAGAAATCTTAAAGAGTTAACACTTGGCTGGTGCTTGTTGTTTCCCACACTGTTTGATCTGAGCACCATCTGCTCAGCAATGACAGACATGACTCAACATTCCTCTGCATTTTACAAAACATGTATTTAAGGGTCTTTTTGTCATTTAAAGGGCAGCTCTTAAAAGTGAAACCTACCCTGTCCATGCGTGACTCATCCATGCTCTTAGAGTACTCCTTCAGTTTGAACTCTTCACGGTCAATCCGCGAACTTTCGATGTCAGCCGACAGATGAGGCATGTTGGAGACCCAGGCCACTGTTCGCTCATTGGCCGGGGTTGGTGGATTGAGGGTGGATGGAGACTGGGAGCCCTGGGAAGAAAGGCCAGCACACTGAATATGAGAACATGAGTTCCTAAATGGATGCCAGATCCTCGGTTTCATAACGAGTGATTTAAGCGCCTCAGAGTTGCATAAGTTCAGACATCTTGAGCGTCGCAAGGACCCTGACAATGATCTCCTTTAAGAGCTCCACACACAGAAACAAAAGCCAGATACAGTGACTGACATCTCATGCACACTGCTGCTGTTAGCACAGGAGCTGCTAGAAAAAACTGCAGAGAAAAACAGAGTAAAGAGAATAAAACAAGTTCAGATGTTACCTGTTTACTCATGGTGGGTTTGAGCAGGTGCTGTTGCGGTTGCTGAGACTGTTGTTGTGGTGACTGTTGAGTGCTCTGACTCGTGGTTCCCTGTGGACTCTGGCTTTCCCTGACAGAGCTCTGCTGGTGGGGCAGGCCCGGGGCAGTGTTGTCTTTGACGGACAGCTGCCGGCCGCCGTGCTGCCTGCCGCCATAGCCGGACTCTGGCGACTGGAGGAGATTCCCGCTCTGCGGTCGTGTTTTGGCAGGAGCGGCGGGTGTGGCGGCCGCACTGACCGACAGCTGATGGGAGGTCTGGGATTTGACTCGCTGGGTGGGAGGCGGGGCAACAGAGCTCTGGCGCATGGGTTGGACTGTGGTGGGGGGCGTGGCAGCCAGGGAGGAGTGGGAGGTCCCCGTCTGGGAGGTCATGCCCATCATTTGTTGTTGATGTTGGAGGTTATCCTTCAGAGGAGAACAAGTAAATGATAAATTAGCATTTTTATTTCTTTCTTTAGTTATTTTTGGGGCAGATGGTGCAACTTTACACTTTGTAGGCATTTAGACTGAAAACGAGGCTGCGATGGTTGGACGAGTTGCTTCAGTTACAGGTGAGACAATGAAATACAATCCAGGAAGTTTGAGTGATAGATAGATGAGTTGGATGTCTTTTCAGGTTCATGTCATCCCCCTCATTTTCTTGTGTCATATATGGGCTGCAACTAACCATCTTTATCATCGTTTGCCTATGGAATGTCAGAGAATGGTGAAAAATGTTGACTTCCTTAAGCCCAAAGTGACATTTTCCATTGCTTTGTTTGTCAGACCAACAGTGCAAAACCAACAGAGAGTCAATTTACCATCACATTTACTGAAGAAAACCCGCAAATCCTCACAACTGTGAAACTGTAGCTAGAGAATTTTTGGTAGTTTTTGCTTCAAAGTGACGTTTTATTACCTCTGGATCACCCTTGTTTGTTTGTTGGTTGGTGAACTATGAAACTCTGGATGGAGGATGGGCCTCGGCCCAGAATAGACCCCAGTAACTTTTGGATAAACGGACAGATCCAGGAGACAGATCAGCTACTGGGTGCCATTCTAGTTGCCAATCAAAATCCTTGCAGATTCATCTTCTGGTGATCAATTAGTAGAATATTTGTATTACTTATTTGTAACGAAAAACAAAATGTCTGAGGATTTGCTGGTTCTGCTTGAGTTATGTTGTTGTATAATGAACATCCTTGGTTTTTGGGCCATTTTAAAAACTAAAGCTTCTCATGAAATGAAAAAACAATCAATCAAATTACAATGAAAATGAAGAGTAGAAGTGTCAATGGTTGAATAGTTTAAAAGACACACAATTCGTCACATAGAGGCTTTAAGTCATCATGAGAATACAAACTGCATCTACCTGCACTTGGATTGACATCTGTCTGCGTCCATATTCAGCCCTGCTGTAGTCGTCACTGTAGCTGTGAGAGTGGATGATGCTGGGTTGGCCCAGGTGCCCGTCCCGGGTCCTGAGGGTGGACAGGTCCTCACTGCGAGAGAACCCCCCATGGGCGAACTGTGGAAGGTAGGCCTGGTGAGAGGGCTCAGGGTCTGGCGCCAGGAGCAGGGGTGCTGGGGGTTGAGCTCGGCTGTGCTGGTGATGGAGCTGTTGTTGAGGCCCATCAGCAGTCGCCAGATGAAAGAGTGGATTCTGGAAGGAAAGCGGGTAGCGCATGGCGGCGGCCTGCTGTTGCTGCTGCTGGGATAGCGAGTCGGTGGTGGTGCCCATCTGGCTCAGCTGGCTCAGCCGAAGGCCGCCGGACATGCTGGAGCCGCCAGAGCCAGCTGACAACCTCCCACCGGCCCGCAGCTGGCTGCTCAGGCCCGACCCCAGGCCGCCACCGCCTCCGCTGCTCAGCCCTCCGAAGCTGCCCATGCCGGCGATGGAGGCCTGGGAGGAGTTGAGCATGTCCACCGACTGCAGGTTAGACACGCTGTTCATTCGGGAATCCTGGAGGTCCATCATAGATACGCTTTTATTGACACTGAGCACCTAAATAATTAGGGACATGAGAGGCTAGAGTGCCCCCTGTTTTTATGTATGTTAGGTGGCCACGGATGATATGGGTGAGGGTGGTGCGGGTGTTTTTACCGCGAGGCCTGGATATCGGAATGCCTCAAAGTATTTCCCAGGAAATACCGCTAGGATGAGTTGCGTGGTGAATCAGTGGAAAAAAAGCAGATGTCATGATAAACTACAGCCTCGATCACACGATGGCAGATTCTAATTCAGTATGACTGACATGCACGTCATACTAACCTCCCTTGGGAAAAGGTAAACCTAGCGGATGGGATGATGATTCCCGTAAAAATCAGTGCGATAAAACTCACCTTGGGGTCGGGCTCCGTGATGTCCGAGCTGCTCGTGCAGTAGGCCGGGCTGGATCGGGCCAGGGGAGGGCGTGATACGTAAAACATGTCTTTGGAGGACGCTCGATGGGGATGGTCACGGTCCTGAAAACTCAACTGGGCGCGGGATGGCATGACCCCTCCGGTGGAAGTGGGGGAAGGCAAGCGAGTGATATCTATAGAGCTGGAGAACAGCAGGGGGGATATAAGACGTGGAGGACAAAAGTGATATCATATTTAATTCCCATGAAAATCTAAATATGTTCAACTGATCACTATAAATTTGATGTTTTTGTATGATCCAAACCTCATACAGATAAAAGACCAACAACAGCTGAAGATGGAGCCTAAGAAAGTAAAAGTTTGTCAGACAATAATCTGCAACATATTTAATGATCGATTAATGATTCTGAGTTGCTGCATCTTCTCAAATGTGAATATTTTGTCTTTGTCTTCCTTCATCTTGTGCAACAATAAACTGAATCTGAGTGTTGGGCAGACAAGAGACGACATTTGAAGACTTTTTCACTATATTCTGACATTTTATGGCTCTAACAGGTAATTAATTAATATGGGAAATAATCGATTTGTTAAAAAATGATCAAAATAACGTTCTACAATAATGTGATGACAATTTTAACCTCAGTAATGACTATGCAGTTTCCAAAGCAAAGGACTGCTCAGTAATTCAGACAGTTTTTGTGGTAACACTGAAGAGGATTGTTGGATCTTTGATATCAGTTTGATCTCTCAGCTTGACTCAAGAGTGATTTAGTTCTCTGCTTTACCAGAAAAGGATAAAATGTGGCTTCTCCAAAGCTGTCTTTCTAACGTTAGCATTCATTCAGGAATTGTCTAGATTTGTTTTTAGAGTTGGAGCCGCTGATTACTAACCATCCTTGTGGTTGTGTTGGACCTGAAGGTGTTTTAAGGCACCTGGGCAGAGCTACGCTGGGTAATGAAAGTAAAGCAACTCATTTAAAACATTACTTTTGTAGTAGTGTTATACGTTTTCTCATGAGTAATGTACAGTATAATCAGTACTTGATGAGTTTTCAAGTAAATAGCCCAACAGTTTGCAAATAATAAACCATTTTCCTGAAGATAATTTTTCACAAGAACCCGTGAAACAAACATGAAACAAAAACAGAGAAAATTAAAGTTTAAGAATTCGTTGATGAAGTCATCCAACAGGCAGAAAACACCGGGACAGACTTTTTACCAGAGCTGTTATGAGACCGTCTACCTATTAAGATCCCTCATCATGAGGTTCTGGAACTCGGATGAGATTCCCCTGTTGAAGCTCGGCCGGGACAGCAGCCTGTCCGTCTGCCTCTCCTGCACCCGGTCTGTCTGATGGCTGGGCTGCCTCTGGAGGTGTGGGTTACGCAAGGCCATGCTGATGTCATTCAGGAGGCGGGGCAAAGGACCCAGTTTGATGATGGCGTCCTGTGGTTGAGGGACAAAGAAACCAAGATTTAAAAAGAATCATTTATTTCTGAGTTATCTAACGTAAGGCTTTCATTAAAATGCCATATATCCACCTCCACTCACCTGGATGCCTGCATGCTAGTGACAGCTCAAGCCTGATTAATGACTGACAGCCTCATTTAACAAAAAAGGTTTGAGGTAAGAGAACAGTGAGACACTTTTGAGACAAAAATGTTGAAATTCAAACCCGGAAATGACATAACCAGTCTTAGTTAGGGCCAGTTTGTCTTCATGGTTCTAAAACTTGCAGCGACGTATAAAGGGCGGACACAAAAATAAGACAACCTCAACAATACAAAAAAATAAAGATAACTTTTTTGGTGTCTATTTAATTTGACCACTCAAAGCACTTAACAATACTTGCCACATTCACCCATTCACACACAGAGAGAAAATAACGTTCTCTAGAAGACTTGTACGAATAACATGTCTTATTTTGGATAATAAGAATAAAATTGTACTTTATAGTGTCATAGATGTTTGTGTTTACCTTGCTGAGCTGAGCCATGACCTCCCAGAGGAGACTGTGCAGTATGGACAGCTCCCTGCCGAGGTCGATGTATCCCTCAAAGCCGCCTGCATTGCTGACACTGTCCAGGTTGGAGATCTCATACAGGAACTGCTGCATGGAGCCCCACTCCATCTCTAAGAACTCGTTCATGAAACACATGTATTCCTCCTTATTGCCGAACCTGCAGGTGGGCAAAGGGAGGAGATAAGCAGGTGGGGAAGGGTAAAAAAAGAGAAGAAGAGATGAGGAAACGGAGGGAGAACGAGTAGAAAAGTTAAATGTCAGCTTATGTTCTTGTTTTATTCTAAGACAACTCCAGATATTATTGTTTTATTCATTTTGGGCGCTGCAGGGAAGAAAGACTGAACACGTTTAATGTAAAAGTATTTTAGTTTTTTTTTAAAAAAGCCTGTTTTCGTGTAAAATAGGAGGAGATTCTGACTGAGTACTTGCAAATTTGAAACTGCCCCTCTAAACGATCGGTGACCGATCGGTAAAGTCTAAAGTCTGTAAGTAAAATGAAATCAAACTGACTTGGAGAAGTTTGCCAGGTTTTGCACTACTTTCGCGATGAGGGTGAGCGTGCGTGACGTCTGCTCGTCGGGATACTCCTGGGTGAGATTGAAGAGCGACGGGGACATGATGGCGGGACACAGGAAGCGCAGGAAGAGGGAACCGCTGATGAGACGGTCGGCGATGTCTTCCCGACCTCTCTCGGCGCAGCGCACTCTCCAGGAGGCAAACACTTCCTTAAGCTCTCGAGGGAAAACACTGCGAAGAGGATATACTGCGGGATCAGACACAAACTGACGGAGACTGTCAGACTCTCTTCAGCTCCCTGGAGAAGAATCTGAAGTCTCATCAATCTTCAAAGTAGCAGAGAGGAATAAACATACTGTTTTTTTTTCTGCATCTGGTAACTACTTACCAATGGGAGTTAACGATCTTGCAGAGTGCCAGTTCACAGCACATTCGGAGATTGGCTTGGTGGTCTGGGAGCACAGAGGGTGGTGTTCTCATGGGGTCCACTTCGCAATTTTCCTCTGACTCATACAAGGCCCTTATGAACTCCCCTGCAAATGACATTTCATTAGTCACAGAGTCGCAGCAAGACGGTAGAAACAATCACCAAGATCAGTTCAGTCTTGTTATATAGCGGAACAACGGAGGGTAGGAAAAGAAATGCATTATGGGAGAGTAGGAGAAAGTTAACTATCAGATACAAATGAACAGTTTAAATGTTACTTATTAGAACAACTAGAGGTGTCACAAATTCAATTCTATATCGAAAATTGATGAGGATTCAGTTTCAAGGATGAAAATCAAACCAGGACTGCCGATTCTATTTTTATTTCTATTCTATTCTATTTGTTCTCTCCACCCTCGCCTGCTGTAAGAAGGGCGGGCGTCTGGCGCTTGCCGACAAAAACAGGAAACAACACTTGCAGCATTTGCATGTACTGCTACATATACAGGAACATGTTGTACAGTTCACCTGGACAGATTCTGTGTTCCCAACTGACTTGTGAAATACTGTTTTTACATTATGAGTCGCTTTGACCGTATGGCCTCAGTGTGATAAATACAAAATGTGGCAGTTATATCACACTTGATATCTTCCTACCTTTTTAAGAACAGATTGAAAATGTCAGTGAATAAAACTAATAATCTGTTGATCTTTGCAAATAACGATGGCAGAGCAATCAGTCCACAAAAACTGAATCAAACCTCTCGTAAGAACTATTTCCATTAAATGAGGTCACATTACAACTATTTTTCCATGTGAGAGAGATTGTTAAAGTCAGATTTTGCTTTTCCTAATGCAAAGAAAGTGTCGGTGTTCTCATGTCTGAATCATTGCAGTGCTTTTTCAACTTGATTACATAAAAAAAGAAAATCACTGGACAGACTTCAGCTTTTCAAAATGCAGCTGCCAGAGATTTAGCACATACGGGCGAATTATAGAGCAATACACCCAACGTAGCATCTTCACATTGGCTTCCTGTCTCTTTAAGAATTGATTTTAAAAGAGCAATATAGTTTACAAAGCTTTAAATGATTTAGCAGCCCCATATTTTGCCGACTGTCTCTCCCCCTCTACACTTCAGCCCTGGTTATCGAACAGGACGGCAGTAAATGTACAAACAGTTGAGACAAATCATGGAGACGGTGTTTTCTCTTACTAAGAGCCAAAAGTGTGAAAACAAGCTGCACTTTCTTTTCTGTATATTCCTGAAGTTTTAATCTTGTTTAAAATGGTTTGTATCTTTGCTTTAACTCAATTTTACTAATCATTTCTATTCTATTTGATTTAAAATTGTATTCTAAATCATTCTACCTGCTTTGCAATTGAATTATTTTATTTCATATGTATATTTAACCTAAATATATATTTTTCTAAACTATACAATTGGATGTGTAGCAGTTTAAGCTACTTGTTATGTATCAACTGTTTCATAAAAAGAAAGTGTATCATTGTTTATTTTCATCCTTTCTTCATTTATACTATTAAATTACATTATCTTGCCTCCTTTCCTCTTCTTGTTCCGCGTTAAATGTTTTAGCACTGCAGTTCCAACTTACAATATAATTTTTAAGATATTCAAAGATTAAAAAAAAAACCAGAGTATGCTCGGAAATTATAACGTTCCCCCACAAAACCGAACCATCCCTTCAAGCAAAAAACACAACGAGGCAGGCTGAGAGAAAGTGGGTAAATCTAAGGGAGAATTTTTCTTTGATTAAAAGTTTTTGTCCTCCCCAAACCTCCAGAAGTTCATCCCCTGAGTTTTAAATTACTTTCATAATGGTGCTTAAACTGCGCAGTTAGAGTGAGAAAGTGTCCGGGCTCACCTATAGCATCCTTGAGGTACTTATGTCCGATCAGTTTGAGGTACTCTTCTATGGCTTTGGTGGCCAGAGTGTTCTCTCTGAAGATAAGGTGTTCTCGGTCGATGAATCTGTCTACCTCGCACATCGCCATGTCCGACAGGAAGTCCTGAACAAAAGGAAAGAAAATTAGACTCTGGAAAAATCTTTTTTTCAGATTAGTCTGATGTACTTTAACGTCGCACGGAGGTGTCCCTACCTTAGCTTTCCCCGTGCTCTGCAGTATATGCACCAGTGCGCAGGCCACCTCCTCTTTGCTCTTCACACTCAGCACAGGCTCCAGCACGGCACACATGGTGCGGTAGTTATTGGTGACGTACTCCGCGAACTCCTTGTACAGCTCCATGGGCAGGATGTTCATGGTCTGGAAGCGGGATTTGAGGCGTAGGGATGCGTTGATGATCTTCCCCCCTCCGACCCCGGCCCCCTTGGTGAGGACGCTGGGCTGGATGACCGGGTACCACTGCTCCACAAACTGACGTCCGGTGATGCTTGAGATGGGGATGCTTACGAGTCCTAAGTATGTGCTCTTTTCCTGAGAGAGAAAACAAGATGGTTTTAGTGGAGATAAGAATGTTTGGAAGGGAAGCTTGTGTCTCAAAACAGCTGTGCGAAATTTTAGAAAATAATTGGAGAGTGTAAAATGGCCTAAAAAGTTCATTTAAAGCCGAAGCGCTGAATAAATAATGAGCAGCAAGACTAACACTGGATCCCTGGAGTGAGGTTTGAAGCTAGAAATCAGTTGTTTTGTTATGTTGGTGCTGCTCCTAGAATAGAAATGACACAATGATTACTTTATCAGTCATGATTGTTTATGGCTTTTCTGTGTTTAAACTTGAAGGCTCTTCTCTCTCCCTGCAGCCAGAACTATGGACATCCTATAACCGGAACTGTTTTGAAGCAAAATGACAAAGACAAGACAGACGAGACCCCCTTTCGCTATTGGCTATTGTATTATAAAGCCGATGATGATGCGAGAATTTAGCATCATGTTACTTTCTCACAGTTTGCTATTTGAGGCTTCAATGAAGCAAATTGTTTAGGAGGAAAGCTAATACTTACTTTAACATTCACCTTTTAAGTTTACACGGTGAAATAGATTTGTATTTGAAGAGTTGTGGAGCAATATTATCTAAATTCACGGCCCTGTTTCTGTCCACCTGATGAAGCCCAATAATCACTCTCTCAGCTGTTTTGGTGTCTTCCAGCTCCTGAGGGAAATATCTGGCTCTTTGATTGCTAAATGCTGCACTATTAGCCCCTTTCAAGAAGCCTGTTGAAGTCGGGGATGTTGCACTGATATTCTACCACATCACTCTGTTAAAAAGGTAGGAAGCTGGCAGGATTCAATGTTTTTACGCCGTGTTACAGCATCTGTGCGCGACCCACAAGTGGGAGATTTAAACACCCGCAGGGCAGCAGTAAGCAACAAATTCAAAAACGAACACCAGCAACCACAAATGTTGGAGAAATGGAGGTCCAGGATCTCACTGACCCTCCCAATCTTTAATTCAGCTGCCCTATAACGGAGGCATACATGATTTTCATCGCCATGTCCTGACATTGTTTTTGGACGTGTATGTAAGACAGTTTGTGTCACATGTCACGATTATTTTTCTTCTTAGCAAAAATCACACAAAGTGGCAGCACTGTGTGAATGATGAATAAACAAAGGTGGCGTGAAGAGAGTCTCAGCTGCAGCTGTGTTGTGAGACCTTTGTGTAAAAAGGGCTTATCGTCACCAGCTAGTCACTAATGGCGTCTGTCTGCTGCCTGGCGCTGAGCGGGTAGTGTACAGACGCTTTTTAGAGCTTTGCGGCACAAAACAGCTGCTTGCTGTTGCTGCTATCGACACTGCGAGAGCGGCGAGAGTGAACGAGTGGAGGAACGGCTCAACAAAGGGCTGAAACTAAACAGCTGGATTCAGCAACTCTTTTCATGCTGTCACACTGTTGTCAGACTCTCATATGATTCATTTTATTATAATGAATGATTAATTACAGTGTCAAAATAACACAGATTAACTTCATGGTATATTTGAGTATTTCTATTCCCATAAAATGACAACACAGCTGTAGCAATCCTACAGAAGTCCAGTGTGCAGGATTTAGTGGCATCTAGCAGTGAGGGTGCAGACTGCAGAGGTGTGTTATGTTTGTCCAATCCGGGCTTCTGTATTAAATGTCACTGCACCATGGAGGACTCAGTGGAAGAGGATATAAAGGCTCATTCTAAGAAACAAAAACACAAGGATTTTAAGCCCCAGGTGATCACACACTGATCAAATCCATTTCTGCCAACACATCCTGATAAATCCTACACATTGGAGCTTTAGGAAACAGAAGGTCGAACTAAAACAAATATTGCAGCGGTGCTTTTGTCTTTGCTTTGCCGTGACGTACCACATCCTCAGACCTCCCTGCTCTACAAACCTCTTTTGTTACCTTGCGTCTCTTCTTGTCCGTCTCCTTGTATAGATGAAGGCGTAGGTTGCGGACGGCTGGCAGGTTGTTGAATTCGAAGTGCTCGCCCCAGAAGACGGTGTCGGTGCGGGGCTTGCTGGTGGTGCGTGCGTACAGCATGTCGTCCAGACAAAGTTCGCAGTAGTAGCGCTTCTTGGCTGGAAGCTCGCGGGCCTCGATGATCCACAGTTTGAGCACATTGTCCACCCTCCGGCTGTTGTCCTGCACGGAGATGAAGACGGGTCAAACAAGGTCAAGCGCAGCTTGTAATACAGTCTCTCAAAAAAAGCTATGCGAGGGAAGATGATACATGACAAACAGCAAAGGAAACAAGTTATGGAAAGAGAGGCAGAGTGTGTGAATAAAGGGCGACAGCAGGTCAGCCTGCAGGAGAACAGAGTAAATGACAGGAAAGAAATGGCTGGTGACTGTGGGCCGTAGACAGTATGTGATAAATCGTTATTGAATACAGAAGACAGCATGACAGCGACGCGGAGAGGAAAGAAAACAGAAGATGCGAAGGAGAGGAGGAGGACACTGGATGAAGAGCGTAATCCACTACGACGCAGAAGACACAGATGACACAAAGCACATGTGCTGCAGAGACGAGGGACAGACAATGGTGGAAATGCTTCTGCAGACAGCTACGCTTCCTAATCACGATCACAAAGACCAAAGCTATATTTGACATCCCCCATGGGAGGAGAGAGCGCCGCGTTGATTGCAGAGTGACGTTCCAGTCGAACTGGGGGCTGAGTCATTTCAATCGGGGCTCAAATGCCATTGTTGTTAGCCCCCCTGTTTGCTTCAGACTATTTAGGTCCTGATTTAGACGCCTCAATACGTGAGCATCAGCCACATCCAAGGCTCTTAAGTTCTCCATTTGTATGCTCTTTGATAACCGGCGCCAAACACGAGGCATAATTAATTCCAAACCTCTGAGTTTGAATGCGCCGGGCATCTGGTGGCTCAGTTTGCCAGTGCACATACGGTGCAGCAGCACCAGCATGGGCTCCAGTTTTCACCGCCTTGATATCGTGTTACATCTTCCCGAGTTTCTGTCATATTTTTACTATAAAAAGGGGTAAAAAAAAAAAAATGAAAGCAGGGTGAAGTGGCTGCGCTGCTTTTTTTGAAACAACAAACAAATAACGGCTCAAAGAGGGAATTAAAAAAAAAAAAGTTAAGAAGCATAATGATAATCCTCGACTCTGCGGTGAGCCTTATCTCTGACGATGCATCTGGTTCGAGCCGCACAGTTTCGAGTTGTTTGTGGGTAGGAGGGGAGGGGGGGAACAATTTTGGAGAGAGAGCCCCCGTGTGGAGTCCTTGGAGCTCCATGACTCAGCCAGGACCCCCGCGGCCCGAGCATCTGGACGAGGAGTACAACTCGGGTGATGTTTCATCTCAGTCTGCCTTAATAACTCGGCGTCCCTGTTCACTTCTCGTAATAACAGAGAGAGAAGATATGGGGACATTTTTTTTAAGAAATATGAAATCTGGGTAAAAAAAAATAAAAAATTAGGGTACTGGTTTTACTCTGAGCTGAAATGAAAGGCAAAGATTTGTTGTTCTTTTTAAAAAAGCTGTGAGGATGGAAATAAAATCACAGCACCTTAAAGCTGCACTAGGACTGATTGTTATGTGAAAACACACCATCGCATCTGCTTAAATCACTCGATAGATGTGCATAAAAGTAGAGGATCCCATCTGTGCACTTCTTGAACTTTTAGTCGGGTGTCAGGTATGACATTGGGCTTCGTGCAAGAACATTTTCCTATTCTGAACTTTTATTTCTGTGAGCCTCGTTCGTTCCCGACAGGAACTAGAATATATCAGTGGTGGACGAGGCGGCGTGGAGCAGCTCTGCACTGTTACAGAAATACAGAGGGAATGATTTAACGTGAGGTCAGACTGGGTGAAGGGGACAAGACAGTCAGAGATATTGCACAGCTTGTTAAAACCGTCAATAGCTGAAGTTACACTGTCAGGTGAAAGAAGAAGGCCAGAGTGGAGAGCGGCCTGCAGGAAAGACCCTGAGATGGCTGAAAGAGTTGTTCCAGTGTGCGGTTTGTCAGCTCGGGGGTCTCTCAATTAAAACGATGAAAACAAACGATGGAGTCTGATGTTGTGGAGTAGTGTGGGATCGTCTGAGCTGCTGTCGTCATTGTTGACACCCTGCCATCACTGAGGATAAATCTAATGTGACTCAGGCTGACAGCGCCACAGATCCTCTCGCGCTCTCTGACATCTGATTTGATCCAAATTAAATGCTCTCTTATCCTGAGTAAATGTTGTTTTTGTCTTTGGGCACTTGTTGGAAACATTTGGGATAACGCAGACACGCAACTAACAAAATCTATAAATCTATAAAATCTATATTCTTTGGGTCGACTATTCATTCAATTCATTTATAAAAAGCTTGTTTTGTAAGTGCAACTATTACCCTTGTGATCAAAAATGCTGATTTTTGGAACTGAATTCTGAGGCGGTTCTGCAAATTGCAACTTCTGTTGAGCACAAAAATGAATTTCAGGCCTAAATTGACAACTTCTGCTCGGTCCCGTCCACCAGACGCAGGTGATGGTGCGCTCGCTCATCCCTCGTCTACACAGCTGGAAACGTCTCGGAGCAGCAAGAAGGATTCACAGAGGGGAGGAAGAGACGGTCCGAAGTGCGGCTTCAACGTGACGACAGTGCCAATTGTAATGTCAGCAAAATGATCATTTCAAGTAAAAGGCGGAAACATCAGCAACGTGCTGGAACGTTACGATGGTGATACATGATCGATAATGTCACCGCTAGCAACAAATTATTTTTCAATTCCCATCTCTGCTTCAGAATTGTGTACGTGGTTCTTGCATGAGGCTCACAGTGAGGGTGCGCCTGGATCTTTCCTATATTGTCACTCCAGTGTCCTTTAACATCGACTATCAGAGTCACGCTGCTTTTTGTAAACACGAGCCTGCTGTGTATAATTTACTGGGATCACATTACCTGATTCGTTGGATATCAAGAGTTTTTTTTTTTTTTTTTCCAAGGCAGCAGTTTGGATCCTCCACCCTGCAACATTACCTCGTGCAGCTTTAATATTTGCTTGGAGAAGCGGCTAAATTGTTCAGCACAGACACACACAGACACGAGGATGGAGTTCACACAGAGAAATGAAGCGGTGCGCTCTTATTGAAAAACAGACAACAACAACGGGAGACGGGGAGGAGAGAGAGAGACACACAGACAGAGGGTTCATCCGTTTTTTTTCTCTTGTTTTTTTCTCTTTTTTTTGCTTCCTCTACCGCATCCCTTTCTCTCCCCTCACCTTGTTGGGCTTGACAGCTCTCTGCAGGTTCTCGATCCATTTGTCTCTCTCTGCAGCTGAGCGACACGCAAAGCACTTGGTTCCCGATGCCGTAGTCACCTGAGGTTATAGCCAATGGTAAATTCAACAACCACAGCCATTAGTAACTATGGAGACTGCAACTAAGGCGCCAAAAAAAAAAAGTCTTGTATTCACTCTCAACCTCTGTCATGTTCCACTAATGGAAAGGTGATGGAAAAAAAGCTGACAGACTCCTGCAGCAAATTATGTAGGGACGCATTTCAGTGTCCTTGTTGCATTTTCATTTTTTCACATGTTAAAAAAAAAAAAAAGAAAAAAGAAAAATATGTTTTCACTTCACATCAGTCTCTTTCACATCACATCACTGTCACATGTCAGGCTGAAACAACATCTCTGCTGCTACTTACTGCTCTGTACACTGCACTTTGTGTGTGAGTGCGCTGTTGTTTTTGTCCACACCGTGCCGCTCAGCTCTCACCTCAAAGCAGTACTCTTGTCCCAGGATGCTCGAGTGAACAGGTTTGATGATGGCGTCCTCGTCCAGCGTGAGGTCCAGCGCCTCGGCGGCGCTGCTGGGAGACAGCAAGGACTCATGGGAGTGGGACTCTTTGAAGCTCTGCATCAAACGGGTCCTGGGAGGAGAGATAGTTGTGGTTAGATGTGCGAGAGGGAGAGGCGCCGCTATTGAAGGCGGCTTCAGCGCTGTGTACGAGAAACTGAAGAGAAATATCTGTCCTTCAGTGTATGAAAGTGATGCGTTCTTTCTTCAGTGTTCAAAACTCGAATCTGCATAGAAACTAAAGATATCAATAAGATAATGTGATAGCATCACATTTATTTATATTGCTGCTTTCTTAACAAGGTTACCAGATGCTTATACACTGAAGTGAAACAAAATTCTGTACAGGTACGTTAAAAGCAAATTACATAACAAAACATGGAAAGGAAATTTACTTAGACCAAATTGAAGAAAGGTCATTATGGCTTTAGAAAAATGTAGTGAAGTATAAAGAATAAATACTCAAGGTGAAGTACAAGTACCTCCAAATTAATTGTCAATCGTTTTTTGATTTTGCTTGTCACTTTGAAATGAGGACCGATTGCACGGTGTAATGGCCCAAGAAGAATGACGCCATCCTCATATGGATTGGTTCATTATAAACCTCACTTTCAATATACATTTCAGTCGGCCACTGACTAGATTTTTCCCAGAAAATGAAGGTTATGTTACAGCACAAAAGGCGACTGCCATTCAGCAACCGAAACAGGAAGAGGGATGGTTTTTCCTGGTCGCAATCCTCAGGTAACAGTGGAACAACTGGGATAGCTACAATAAAAAATGGATTCTGCTAATGGAGGCAAAGAGGGTGAAGCAGGAGAGTGATAGACTTGTACTTCCTCTAACCACGAGGACTTAAGACATTCTTTCCACTGGATCAGTAAGTTACACTCAATCACTGGTTATTCTATATTTTGACACTGAGATTTTTATTTTACTGCAAATGTCTATCGGTTCCAAATGTGGATTATCTGTCTCCTTGATTACTGATGACTCGTATCCATACTGGCCCTGAAACCACCATATCTATCGATCCCCTAATGTGGATCATTGGTAATAAAAGGGCCATTAAAACATCCCTGTTGCTGTCTATGGTATGAGTATCTCGGGCCAGTCAAAAAGACATCCAGCTGGCAACACGAGACGTCCGTTTGCCAAGTTGAGTTATGTAAAATATTCTACATAAAACATGGGGAAAAGATCCAAGTTCATACTAAAGTGAGGACACCAGGAACAAGCAGTAAAAATCTCCCTGTACGAAATAACACAAACCATAAATTATGTATCCTTTAAGACAAATCCTGACATAGATTTTAGCTTTTTTTTTTTAGCTGGTTTGGCTGTCGACGCCAAGTAATCATCATTTAGTCAAAGCTATTATCGCTTTGGTGGCTAAGAGGCAAAGAGAGAGAAAGAGCAGGCCAAGAGAAATAATGAAAATGTTCTGAAATATTTAACAGGCAGCTGAAGTGGACTGACTGACTGACTGACTGACTGACTGACACCACGAGGTTCATTAGTTGAATTTTTTTAAGAAAACCCAGATTGAATAGACGGCAAACTGACTCAGACTAATGAGTCAGCGCTCGCACAAATGCTCCTTCTAACCCTGTTTGACTTGTTTGTATCACGTCAGCTATTACACACAATCAGAAAGGATTAACTTTCACAATGCGCCACAGTTTTGTCTTTTTTTTTTCTTCAAAAAAAGTGTTTGCGTAGCTGTCTGTCCGGATTAATCCCCGTCTCTTCCCTCCAGGCAAAAATATTTTAAACTCCCCACGAAATATCCGAAGATGAGCCTTAATAACATCATTAATCCTGACACACACATACGCAAGAAAAATCAAAACGGCTCACGCTAACAAGCGAAGAG